>JAGXCT010033770.1:0-75415 GCA_022495035.1 Philopotamus ludificatus | reverse complement strand
AGAACAAAGCTCATCGGAGGCGGAGGAACTGAAGTCAGCATCGAAACACTGCGGAGAAGACCAGGGAAGTTAATTTTATGGCAAGGCCACCAGCGAAAAAATCACTTCTCTTGAAACAAATATACCCTAAAAGACTCCAATGGTCAATAAGTAACCAGAACTGGACTAAAAAGGACTGAAGGAAAATTATATTCTCAGATAAAAGCAAATTGAACTTATTTGGCTCGGATGGTATATAAAGAGGAAAACAGGAAAAAGACTTGGCAAAAAATGCATCAGGGTAACGGTGAAGCATCCAGCAGGAAAAATGGTTTATGGATCCTTTTCTTACTTTGGAGTTGGAGATGCAGTATACGTCGATGAAACTGTCAATGCAGAAGTTTATCCATAGAACAACACATATTTCATATAGACGACTGCATTTTTCAGGACGATTCTGCACCATCAGAATATAAACGGTAAAGCTTTTACTTTGATTTAGTAAAAAAAAAAACATCTAACATTTCTCTTTCTTATTTTCACGGATCAAATATTTAATAGAACAACTTGAGATTCAACATTGTCATGATTTAAACCCAATCGAAAAGTTATGTCACATTATGAGGACAAAAATCAACAGTGAGAAGCCTGCTAATTTAAAATCACTAATAGCATCTGAAACAAAGGTCAGGTATGAAGATAAAACAGCTGAAACAATTAAGAACTTGGTGGATTTAATTCCGCTTCGGATTCGAGCTGTAATAAAAAAAATAAAGGAGGGACCAAAAAATACATTTTTTTTAATTTAATCTTATTTTTAAGTGTTTTTCCTCAAAATATTGTAAATAAATGTTATTAATTTAAACGTAATCTTCAAATCTTTTTGAAATATTGATAGCATTATGTAATCCATTGTATCAGAGTATCTACTGCACAAAATAAATCATTTTTTTATTTAGTAAAATTAGAAAAAAAATATACAAAACTGATACAGCTACAAAACTTGGAGATATAATTGAATAATTTACCTGAGTATATTATTATTGAGACTATTTCATCTGATATTCAATCTTTTGACACTGAAATAAATCTAATTTATTACGACTAATGAAATCATCGTAAATATCATCGTAAACTTCGGCAAAGATGATGTGTGAACACAGACAGCCCTCGGGGGACATAAAACTCCAAAGGAGTCTATTCATCTCCTAACCAGGAATACCCCGAATACACTCCCGCGGGTCAAATCGATATCGAAATTTCTAACCACTGATATAATTCAATCATAGGGCACCGGTATATATATTTATTATGGTAAATATATCGTTGATTTAATTACAAATTGCGTTTGGTCCCTTGGCCCTAGCGTTTGAGACCAGTTACATCGGAGCCTTCTATTACATCGTATCGATTCCCCCATACGCCGTAGCTCTTGTGTTACAATTATAATTGTCTGAAATCTGATACACGTGTATAGATGCGTGTGTGTGCGTATGAAAAGCGAATACGGACCGTACGATTGAAAATAAATATTTTTTTCAGATATAATTACATTTATATGAAGAAATTCGTCGGAAATTTGATATATTATACGACAGAATATATTTTTTTTAAACATCGAATTCAATGAAGAATAAAACTTGCGCGACTGATAAGTTGGAAAAGCAATTTTTGAGATTATAATCATTTGGCGAAGTCATTCACGATTGTATTACATCGCGATATCTCCGAAGTTTTGAATAGTTTTCTGGTTTAAGTTTATTATAACGATAAGAATGTTTAACTCGCGTATATCAAATGTTTGAAACATTTTATCAAACTATACATATCTCATATTGAAAAGAGATAAATATATTCGTTTTAGAATCTATATGTAAATATCGAATAATATAACGAAGAAAACAGGATATTATTCCAAGAACTTGGTAATATAGTCTATTCTTCTGAACGATTGGATTTTATAATCGACATAAAACAACCAGTTTTACGTCTTATATTTAACATGCTAATTATTTCGACAATGTAAGTTAACCGCGACTGATCTAAATAAGTAGTCGGATAGGTATCCGACGAAAACTATGAATTCAGGGAATTCTTTATAACACTGGCCAGGGGGTATGTAAGAGGAAAAGACTCATTACCTCCGCATGTTTTATAAAATCATTTATGTAAGTAATTTAGCGCGTTTAAATTAAATAATTTAATGCCATCTATCCTTTGTTGAATAAATAGTTATAAAACAAATAATGAAAATTTCTAACTGAAATAATGTTTAAAAAAAATTAGAATACAAACTTTATTTTATACCATCCATAATAATAAATAATTATTATCAGCAATTTAAATCAATTACACTGAATTAATAATTCCAAATCATATAAATCCAGTAAAAAATAAATATAAAGTAAAATCCCGTTTTTACGTGCCCGAAATTCACGTTTTCCCGCTATTTGCGTTCAATTTTTACAATCTCGTTATATTTTTGTACATTTAGTACCCGTTTTTTTTTATTTCCCGCAATTTACGTTTAAAAATTTTAAATTCGAGTATTTTTTTAAACATATTTAAATAAATACGCGACGTTTTTAAATGTTAGAAATTAATATTTGGAAACAGAACGATCCAATAATTAAAGATAAGACTCTGCACATTGCGTCTCAATTAAATATCGAAGGTTTTTACTGAACCAGGACTGTTCTTCAATGTTCTTACCTCGAAGACATTCGTCTTTAAGGGTAAAACTTGTCATGAAGGGAAATTAAGTAAAATCTGTTCTTTTGTTTACAAATTCAGATAGTAGTGAGAAGTTTTCTCCGTTGGTAATTGGAAAAGCACAAAAACCTCGGTGCTTCAAAAATGTCAATGAGGTAAGCTATGATGCAAATCGAGGGCCTTATAAGCTTTTTTACGGAAAACATTATATTTTCATAGAAAATGTACAAAACGATTTATAAGATCGATTAAAGAGCTGTAAAAAGCACAAAAATATGTAACAAGATAATTTTCGTAATTATCTAAATAAAAAAGAATTTTAAATTATTTGTTTTCTAGCTCTGATTCTACGTTTTCCCTCTAATTATTTCACTGCATCAGTATTTAAAGTTCAATACAAAAATTATATTTTAGAGTAGTAATATAAAATTATTGTCAAATTTGTATTTTAATCCAGCGCAAGATCATTTAATGACATTCTACATTTTTGAGATTCTTGACAAATATGAATAATTCTGTTTTGTGCTCCGATTATATCGACAATGAACTCAGTCACATATTTTAAAATAAATATGGTTCTGTTATTATATTATAGTTCTGTATAGTTCAGCATAGAGTTTCAACATATTTTCCATTTTTTTAAATCTCACACTATTAATTGAATACACAAAAACCATGGTGTCTGAATAATTGCTAACATTATAATATCATTTAAATATTTCTCTAATAATATATTTAGATCATAGTGATTTTCATCATAATTTCTAATCAATACCAAAAGATTCGCAATTAAAAAAAATAATTCCATTTAAATAAGAAAATCTAATTAAAAATATTGCGAAGTTCTAGATAAGTTTATTATTAAATATCGACAATTTAGTAATTTATATATATTATTACGCGATAAACATTAAAATTCATTGCGCATGTAGGTGGAAAGATCCATAATTAATGTAAATATTATGATCAAAATATCCAAATGCTTAGTTTATAATTATTTTCACTCAAATATCGATAATATTATCATGTTTTATTTATAAAAAAAAAAAATGCAAAATTATGCTTGCCGATAATACAATTTTCGATTTGCGCGGCACAATTCCACCGCGCAATTCGAGGGACAAGCTCTTTGTGCACAACAAACACGACTGTTTCGGACGTTTCAATTCTACACAAAATTGAAATGTGCTCGAGGCGAAACGAAATGTTTTAAAATTTGTATAGAAAGGGTTTTATCAACAACAACAGAAAAAAATACGAACGTAAAACGGGCACATCATTAGCATTTTCGTCGAAAATTAAATTTATTCAATTAACGGCGACGATGGCTAAATAACGTTGTTTAGATTTAAAGTCCCACTTTATTAGGCGCACATTAGGCGCGATGGGCCGCGATTGTTTTGCGAGAAAGTGGGTTAAATCCCTTATTTCTTTTTACAGTAAATGTATTCTACCTTTTGCGGTAATAAATCTTTACCGCTGCGAGAAGAAATTCAATTTGCTCCGTTTTTTTCTGCTTATATTCTAAAAGACCAAAGCTTTTCATTCAATTTTGTAACACACCCCGGGATAAACGCAAAACGGCATTATTAACTTTGGGTCCTTTGTTTATATTTATATAAAAAAATATATAAATAATACAAAAACATTTTAATAAATATTATTACTAAACGTCTTATTATAATAATAATAAATTCTATGTATCGATTCGACGATTATAGCATATTTTTTAATCGATAAATATATAAATTGTATTTTACCAAAGTCGGTGGTTGCACCGGCGTTGCACTGCTTGCCGCACAAAAGTTAGAAACTCACATAAAACCTCATAGTACAATTGCAATAATCTTCGCGGTGTTGCACGTGTTGCATGTTCACTCGGCGGCTTATTTATTTATGCGATATTGAGCCGCGTTGCACTCGCGAAACTCGAACGAAAGTAGATAAAGAACGCGGAAAGTGAGGGCGGAATCTGGCCGGCGGAGTTGCAGTCGCCGAGTGTTGCGACGAGTCGTAGTCCGCCGCCTGCAGTTGCATAATAATGCAGCCGTAGAGCCGCGGCCAGCAGCGCCCTCCAACTGTGCTACGGCCTACGAACTGCCGCTTCCACATACGGCAGGCGCGCGGAACCGACGGCTTCGAGTGCCGGCTGCGAGCCCTACGCGCGAAACTTTTTCGTTTAACCCTTTAGTAGGTGTGTGGGGTCAAAGCGAATTTAACTCCCTGCCAGCTTTCTTCGCAAGGGTTCATAAAAAATCAAGTACGTTTTCACTTCTCTAACATTATTAATTTTTATACCTCTCAACGTATGCTCTAAAATCTGAAAATGTGGTAATCCGACGATGCGAGATCCGGTGAATAGGGTGGATGAAATAAAAGTTCCTATCTAAGCTCCCTTATTTTTTCCTGCGTAATTTTAACAGTGTGAGGAGTCGCGTTAACGTGTTGAAGGATCCTTTTTTTTATTAACCAAAACAGATCTCTTTTTTATGAGCTCTTGTTGTATGGGTCCTTCTCCGGAAGAAAGCCATTGTTTTTTTCGTACAGGATTATTGTATATTATTTTGTACCTAGGATGAAGCTGTGCCAGACCGGTCCCACACAGTTTCATCCCTTGCACATCCACCCACAGCGCATATGCCGGCTTGGGGCCGGCGGTTCAATCGGTGCAACGAAAGCAGATTTTTCTTGAAACGCGTGATGTTAAAATATAATACTAAAATTTCTTAAGAAATGGGAGATGGGAGAGGGAAATAGGCTTCGTACAACTCTTCGAAAGTCGATGCAAAGCGAGAAAATTCCCTGTAGCAAATTACACCGCTGACCAGGTCCATGTGACCGATAACAGCCCTTTACCGTAGAGTAGGTCGTGACGCGCAGCGTCCAGGTAAGGACAAGACCACAGAACGCGTCTGTAATCCTAACAGACGTTAATAATTACAGTTAGAATCCACGCCAGTAATGTGTTATGCTACAAGGTTAAACTCTTTAAGTTTAGCCTTGAAATTATCGTGGTCAGTCAGGAATTCACTTACCCAGAAATCTGGGAAGAACCGGCTACAATTAAGACTGACTCTGATATCGCGAAAAAAGAGATAGGTAGTCCGCCCTTTGTATAGCACCCACTTATCATCTCCAGTTACAATTCGCCGCAAAAACGAATCGGCTTCATACCGAGACAAAAGAGACGCGCAGATGGTACGCGGTTGATCGAGCGCCGTCTCCATCAATTCACAAAGAACACAAATTCCCTGCCTGTACAATTTTCCTATGTGACGGAGACGATCCTGAAATATAGACCATGAAAGCTAAACTTCAATGATAATTCTACAATTGTTTGACGATGATCTGTATCCACCTTCGCCTTCAGGATTTCATCTAATTTTTGGGATCGTCCTTTTTGTGCGACATCTCTTTGTCTCCTTCAGCATGTTATCTATTCATGTATTTTCTTTTTAAGATACAATAAAAAATTTCATTTAGCCATGTCTTGCAGATACGGAAGATAAGGAAAATCGTCAATAATTCTAATATCATTGGCGTCACTGCCAAGTTGTGCCGCGTTTGGTCAACCCCTCTCTCTCTCTCTGCCCCCGGCGGTCGTAACGTTAAAACGTTCCCGCATTTCCATCGTAAGATGTAGTCGCCATCTTGTTGCGCTACATATGGATGGCGCCACAACATCGTAGGATATATTATCTTGTTGGAAATAAACCACATCAACAGGTCAAACTACTAATGCTGACTGCACTTCGGCATAATAGACATTGCGCTCCGTGAATCCTTGGACTGTCACAAGGATACCTAATCCCGGCCACCGTCGTAATCACCAGAGCAACATTCTTCGCGGATACTGTAGGCATAATACTATTGTGCGTGCTGCCACCGTCAGAGATCGTAATAGCGGAAAGAATTGGGAGCTGTAGGTGTCATATACCCGATTCATTGTTAAGCTGTAGCTGTCTATAAATGTAGTTCATGAATAAATGTTTCGATCTGTTTGTATCAACGGCGAGAGTAAAGGCTCACCATGGTCCGAATCACGAATCCTTCTGTAATAGTTTACCACGTTTATCAAACCTTTACACTTCAAACCAGTCCAATTGGGAATATAGCGGGACCATGACAGCTTCATTCATCCCAACCAACGTTTACCTTCCACTTTTCCCTCGATGATGGTTTCCATGGGACGTTTCCAAGGATTGTCAGCGTATGGCGATGATGCGATGTCCACTTAGCTCAAAAATGTCCGATATATTGAAGGACTTAGCGCGCGGCTTTTCGGATGACATCTCACGGTGAAGATGGTTTTCGGAGGCGTAAGTACGATGACGTTAAGAATTGCTTAGTTCAGCGGTTTGCAGCTTTGATGAATCGGATTCTTCATCGTGAGAGTGTACGTCCGATGAGCTGGGCTCTATTTTGGACTTTCGTCTGCACGAGACTCTTAAACAGAGTCCAGGATGGCTTCAGCTCAAGATGAAGCTCTGATCCTCTCTAGCATCTGTTGCTTGGTTGCCTTTTTCATAGGATGTGAGCGGATACCCTCACCTAACGTGGTTAGTTTCATCTACGATATTATATTGTACATCCAGTCAGCCCTCCTATAACGATAATATCGGAATCACGCTATAGAAAACCCGCGTTATAGAAATCCTAGTCACTCATACAACATTTGTAAAGAGGGCTTTTTAATTATATTCTGTAAATAAACGAAATCAACGAAGTGACCGTGTTCAATATCAATGTCTTACGGTTTTTTATTGTCAACTTAACGGCGTTGATGCTATATTTCTTTATTTAGCCCATCAACATAGTATATAACATATTTACGAAATGTGTAAATTGACCTTGAAAATGTATGTTCTAGGAGGAAGCGGAATAGGAGGAACTGTCGAACTTGTTATAAAAAAGGCGATATATTAAAGAGCGTTATAGGAGGGTTTACTTTGTCCTTTACATGGAATAGTGGCTTTGTCCTTTACATGGAATGGCGATATTAGAAATTAATTTAATTAAGTTCAAACTTGCTCCGAAGATTGGACATCCTCTAAGCGTCTAATCGAGGAAAGACTGATGAAGAACTTTCTGGTTAATGTATAACCTTTTTGAAAGAATCGTTGACATCGATAAAGGTATCTCGGTTGCCGGCCCCTGGCCTACGCTACTACGAAGCGGCGCTCGGCGTCGGGACGTAGAGCGAGAGGGCGCCGAGCGAGAGGGAGGGCGTCGCCTGCCGCCGAGCGAGGGGCGCCGTTGCCTGCGGCCGGTTGCCGCGGCGAGTTGCCTCCGATTCGACCTCTTCGCCTTGAGCTGCTCCGCATATAGGTCAACGGGCGAACCTATTTAACTCGCCGGCCCTCACTACTAGACGTAACGTAATTACGTAAAAACTAAACAGACGGACCTGCGATCTTACGTAACTCCGCAACTCGATCCCGAAATCGTAATCCTAGGATTGAAAAATTAGAACGACGATTTGGTAAGCAGGTGGTATTATTTTACCGGATGTTTTGTCACGTAATCCTTGGGGGGAGCGAGGGCTTCGAAGGAACAATGATATCTTGTCGACTGCTTTGAACCGAGGATACGAATACAAAGAAAAAAATATATATTCATTTTTTTAAATTGTTTTTTAAGCTACCAAAATAATTTTTAAAAAATATTAAATTTCATATTTTTCATTTAAATCCATTCCTCCATTCCAACCAGTGTTAATGAGAACAAAGAATCATCCTGGAACTGAGAATTAAATTATTTTATTATTATATTAGCAGATTTGTGCTAGCAAAAATAACATTCACTCTGTCGGAATGCTTTTATCTTATATAAACTATTCTTAGTAGGGATAACTGCAACAAAGAATAACAAATAGACAAATGACATTGCATAGTGCAAATCTTAGATGCGGAAAACTTGCTAACGAGCACAATTTAAGCTTAAGAACAAATACAATTAAATTCTTTGTTCCTCAAAACTAATTTATATTGCAAAGTTCTGATGTTTGTATTTGTGCGCTCTTTTTTTCGTGCGATTTTTTTTTTATGTGGTATATAAAAGAACGATTTTTTTCAGCCAGTTACATTGCATATGTATTGCACTATATCAGTGATGGCGAACCTTTTTGAAAAGTGGCTCAAATTTTTGTTTATTATTTTTTAATACTAACTTGTGGCTAACTAAGTCAGTGGCGTACTTAAAAAGATTTTCATTTTTAAATCTTTAGTAAAGATGTCAAGATTCGTCATAAATATGTTAATACTATCATACACCATTAATACAACCGATACATTCACCTGAAATTTTCTATACAGTTAATAATCAATATGTGACAATTGTGAACCAAAGATAAGAAGTCGAATAGGGATGGCTAAAAATGCAATGTCAAAGCTTTTGACAATTTGAAAAAATAGGAGGATATCCAAAAAGACAATAAAACATTTGATGCAAAGTCTAATATTCTCATTTATTTAATTACGGCGTAGAAACCTAGACCATAAAGGAGAACGTGAGAAAAAGAAATAGGATGCTCGCGACGCCTGCTGAGAATACCATGGACTGCTAAACACACAAACGTGTCTGTCTTAAAAGAAATGGGGAACGACAAAGAAGACTGACTTTCTACCATATGTCTTAAGAGGATTCTTCGATACTTTAGGCATCTCGCCAGAAGAAACGATAGCTTGAAGAAGCTCGTCGCGCGGAGGTGACAAGTCACCAAGTAAAGACCGCCACAGTCTCCACCGTAGTAGCAGAATGCAGAGAATCCTGGAGAAACCAAATCAAGAAGATTAAGAACAAGAATGCTTACGATCCTCAGACTTGAGAGTGCCGACCCAAGAAAAATAAAAAACTGCATTTTTTATCCAAAAAGAGTATTAGTTCTTCTAATAAATTGACGAACCGAATAAAAACCTAATAAATAATAAATTTATCATTTAAATCTATTATTAATATCATTCAATTGATCATTAATATCATTTAAAGAGGCTTCGAAGGTCATAAGGTTCCACATCACTAGACTATATAATCACATTCGTTAACTACAGTCCTATAAAGATACAATCCTACATACCCCTGGACCATTAACAAAAGATCCATATTTTTATGCGGTTTCTATTCCAACGCATATATTTTTTTTAAAATAAAAAGATTTTTTTATTCGTTTATTGACTGCTATATCTAACATATAAATATTATCCTCTCATTAAGATTATCACGTTGCGTCGCTAGAAATGACGGTGACAGAATTAGGTCATCGCAGACCGTGTCATTGACTACCCCTGCTTCTCATTGTAAAACATAATTTGCTTTGAAAGCTGCTCGCCGAGCTCGAATGGTTAATTTGGAACTTGAGGTCGGAACTTCCAGTACCCCTGTTTGTTTACGAGCGACGCTTTCAGCTCACCTATGCTCACGTGTGCATCAAGAGTGATGACGTCAAACGATAAGTAACGGAAAAATCATTGAAAATGAACTAACTAATTTTGGAAAATCATCAAAAACTCAAAGATAAATATATAAACGGTTAAAAAATCGTTGCTGCGGTTACAAAATCCCGGCAATCCGGTGAAAATATATAAATTACGCGAGTATACATTTTATCCCCCGAAATCGTTGGGCTTTAAAAAACGTAAATTCGCCTTTAAAGTCGGCAAATGGCGCTAAGTTCAAAACCCCGTACGAAATTTGGGTCACAGCAGGTGTGACCGAAATCACGTATTAGCCGGTCAACCCTTCATTGATAAATTATTAACGTTTTAACGATACTATAGCGGTCAAAAAATATATATACTTAATTTAATAAACATATTAAGTACATAAACAATTTTAAAAACGTACGAAAAATTGGATAATTTTCATATTGTGGAAATTTTGCATGGAAAATCTAATTCAATGAACACGAATGTATAGTACAGTAACGGTCATTGAAATCTACTCAGGTAAATTTTTCAAGTAAATCCTTAAAATATCTAAAGGTTTTGCAACTGTGTGTCGGTTTTGGATTTTTTTTCTAATAATACATTCCGCATTTAGAAACAAAAAAATGATTAATTCTGTCTAGATACGTATAATTAGATTACATAATTTCATTTAATTATAAATATGTTTTTTTTTAATTACACGAAATATATAAGTTTTTTGTTTTCTGGCCTTCTATGAGAATAGCTTTCAATTACAATGATTCTTCGATATTTTTGCTTTTATAGTCCTTGAGACTCAATCCAATCAAATCCATTTATGCTCTCTCAATTATTTTTTTAATAAATATCTATACTAGAATAATTATAAGTAATATTCTACTTGTACTATTCACGTTAATTAAAAATTATAATTTATTAATTTAAAAAAATATATCACATGTTCGTGATGCCAACTAGGATATTAGATTCCTTCTGCGAGAACCTGCGAGGTTTAATAAAAAAATATGTGGTATTTTCGAACTTCGCAGGTTATATAAATCCGATTGTCACATGTACACACTTGTTCCTGACGTATCATGACATTGATAGCCATATTGGATGCTTACTTTATTCTTGACTGTCGTAAACGTTACATAAAAAATGCAAAATTTGCGGTACAAGCTATTCAAACACAGTATCTTTAAAATACTTGTATCGTTCAGAGACATGGACTATCATTACTTGAATTATTTTATTGATAGCTTTAAGTGTTACGGATTTAATAACGAGCTTTGAAGATGAACGATTCGAATACGTTTGCATACAAGGTAAACAAGCGAACGAAACTAAAAAAAACAAAGATTTTACTGCAGCTACTATTACGAAAATAAAAATTCTTATCTCGGTTATTCGCTAACGATAGTAAAAATTGGTATGCACCACTATTTTGTCAAAAAGGGAGATAGTAAGAGGCAAAAGATAATTCTTTGGTCACTGAACTCGGTATTTTCTAGTATTTTTTTTTGTTAATCCTAATAAAACAAATAAATTTTATTGTGGAGAAATGAATAAAATGCACCAAGAACTATTTTACGATCACATGTTATGCTTTGTCGTAACAGTAGTTGAATGAATCTGGATAAGAAACATTGTACCATCCACCATACTCTTTATTTATTAAAGATTTTTTTTACTTCCTGGTTAAGAAATATTTAACTAGTAATTATCAGGATATAAATTTTATAGGAATAATTGAAATACAGTGAAATCCCGCTTTTACGTTCCCGGATTTCACGTACATTTAATACCCGCCTTTACGTTTTTAAATGTTAAAAATGAATATCAGGAAGCAGAACGGTTCTTTAATTCAAGATAAGGCCCGGCACATTACGTCTCGATTAAATATCGAAGGATTTACTGCATCAAATGGCTGGATAGATCGTTTCAAGAAGAGGCACTCTGTGGTGTATAGACCAGTTTGCGGGGAATCTAGAAGTGTTGATTTGGACATCGCTGAAGATTGGAAGCAGACGGATGTTCCTCTTCTAATTGCAGACTATGCTCCAAGAGATATTTTTAATGCTGATGAAACAGGACTTGGGTTTAATGTTCTTCTCTAGAAGACAATCGCCTTTAAGGGTAAAACTTGTGATTGAGGGAAATTAAGTCAAAACAAACTAACTGTTCTTTTGATTACAAATGCAGATGGCACTGAGAAGTTTCCCCCAAAAATAACTGAAAAAGTACAAAAACCTAGGTGCTTCAAAAATGTCAAGTACGTACCAACAAAATATGTTCCAAATAAAAAAGCATGGACGACTTAAAAATTGTTTGAAAAACAACTTTTAAGCTTAGATAGAAAGAGAGAGAAAAAAATAATATCTTATTGCCTTGCTCATCCCACAAATGTAACGCTAAGGAATATAAAATTAGCCTCTTTCCATCCAAATTGTACTAGTGAATCTGCAGCTATTAGACTTGGGAATAATCTCTGCTTTTAAACATTACTACCCCAAAAATCTGGTACAAATATTGTTAATAAAATTTACTGTTATTGCTGTTAAGGCATGGGGTGAAATTGAAGAAATAACGATAAAAAAATGGTTTCGAAAAGCTGAAATCGTTAAGGTATAAGAAGATATAATAAAAAAAACTTTCCAAAATTACATGGACCTCGACATTAACATGATGACATCTGAAGCTATGGATATCGACGATATAATGGACAGTCTAATCCACGTAAAACTTATCCAACGAAGAATTACCTGGTGAAGAAGAGGTAAACTTAATCTATCCAATTCTAACAAAATCAGATGCTATAAGGCAAATTGAGGGTCTTAAAGCTACTTTATTAGCATTAAAAACGTACAAGACGAAACTTTCTAATCGATTTATAAGATCGAAACTTGCACAAAAATATGCCCCAAACTGATATGCATGATTTATTCATTTATTTTTCTAACTCAGAATCTACGTTTTCCCTCCAAATACGTTTTATTTTATCGGTCAATTCAAAAACATAAAAATGGGGTTTCACTATACGTGTACATATATCGGATACTTTTTCGGAGGCCGTATAAAACGCGATACGTGCGTGTAAATTATCGAATTTTTTGTCATTACTACATCATAAATTTGCCGATGACAACGCGCAAAATTAATTTAACAAAGAGATACCTGTCGTGTATTTTTTTCCATTCTCCTCTGGCTCACATTGGCCGCTCCAATTTTTAGCCCGCGGGCCGCTCGTCAAGTCTCCCAGTCTCCCAGGCCGGGTCTCCCCGAGGCTCTACAAATTATGTTCAGCCTCATTAGATCCGGCCCTGCTCTTCATTCTTCCCTCCTTTCAAGCTGCACGTACTCCCTGCGCTCCATGTTTTTTTTACGCTTATCCTGTTAATATACAACCGGAATAAATAACGAATATACACACAAAGAATGAATAGACTCTATTCACGGATTGTGTTTACCGAAAACATATGTAAAATAATAAATTAATAAGTTAGGTGTATATATATACATATATTTTAATATTATTATCGAGCATAAAATATTCTCGAATCCCGGACAATCGATCATAAATATTAAAAATAAACGTAAACGTGCGTACCGGATCCCCGAAACGAAACACATTTTCGTATTATCATTAGCCGAATTCAAATGGGTCACGGCTGTTGTTTTTTTTACAATTAATAAAACATTCTCTATCGTGCGGCCGTATAAAAATATTTCTATAAAATTAATATATTCTGTGTTGCCATACGGAAAATTTCGCACGTATACAACACACCTTCATCAATTTGAATGATGGATGAAATTTACAATGGACTTTATTTTTATTTTTTTAATATTCCTGTGTAATGTTACTCACGTTTTTCTTTTTTTCTGACGTGACTAGACGCCTGAGTGTGTTGTATGAACGAAACATATAATTTCGAAAAGCGAATTTTGAGAATTTGTGAGTGCACGCACTGCCTTAAGCATGCACGCATTCCCTTTCAGTATTATTGAATATTTCAATAACACCCCATTGTGTGTATACATGTGAATATTGGGCTTGTAAGAAAATAATTGCGGCTTTTCTTTATTATATTTCAAACTCAATTGCTTTCAATATACGTAAGTGCAATCACATTGCGTTTGTATTGGTTTTATTGTTAATTATGTTTTAATGGGGCCGTTGAAGTGAAAATGGACTAAAAAATCATTATCAGAATGTTACTGTATTACTAAAAATCCGCAAAAGCTAAACAACGCTCTAGGCCGTAGGTTCCCAAACGTATTTGACCAATTCAGACACGAAATTACACAAGGCCCCTCTGGAAATTTACCTTTTTTTAATTAAATGAAACATAAAAATGTAGTGAACTTATTTTTTATATGCTTACTTATAGTGTTATCAACATGGTGGAAGATGTACGTCCAATGCCAGCAATGGCCAAGAGAGGGAAACTCTTTACAAAAAACCGCATACCAAGACGGCTCGGGTCCCTGCGGTATGCACACGAAAGGGGGGCCCTCACGTCACGTGTGAGACTCAGGTTCCTTTGGCCTCAACTACCATGTAAGAGTTTGGTAAGGTACATGCCCTCAACGAGTGAGAGCCTTGTGACCCCGATACTAAAACTGTTGAGTAATTAATATTTATTAAATAATCCTAATGAGAAAGAATCTGATGTACTGTCACCAATATTTTCATATTTTGCAGTTTTTTTATTTGAAATAAAATTTCATCAAAAAATTACTACTAGGGTATTTTTTTTTAATTTTGGAATGGTATTCTGGTACTAAAACAATTCGAAAAAATACAATTTAAAGGTAGTTATTGCAATAAAATAACGACATACAAATTGCACGTGTAGATTGCTTACTATTATTAGTTAATAATATCAGAGAGATGTAAAATTAAATTAATTTCTAATGCAAAGGACGAGCCTAGTGTTTTTCCATTAATTTTTCTATATTTGGCTTTATTTTTGTCAGCAACATCCGCAAATTTCCGCGGTCAACTATTTGCAGTCGGTTCCTTTTTTTAGTTAAAAGACTTAAAACTGCACTAAATCCACATTCTAGCAACGATGATGACGGAAATGCAATCAAAAATTTTCTAACCACAGCCAACGGATTTTTTAAATTCTATAAGATTATAAATATTAGCACCTCATGGCCCCCTTTTTGCTTCCCATGGCTCCCCTACTCCCCCCAGGGCCAGAATTACCCCTTCAGCTTCATCCAGGGCCCCCGGGGGGCCAGGTGGCTCACTTTGGGAATCTATGCTCTAGGCGAAGGCGTTATTATAATCAGAATCAATTACAAAACTCGACATACGCGACTTATTGTACGATATTATGAAAAAATGATACGACGTATGACATAAGGGTTCGGTGAACGCGCATATAAAACTGGTGAGGTTCAGTACATCCAAAAAGGTTAAGAACCACTGGTTTAGAAGATATATTTTACATATAATGAAAAGCATCATTTTCTGCATATTTTACTTTTTTACTATCAAAAAGGTAAAAATGCTGTTCAAGCGAGGAAAAATCATCCAAAGTGTATAGAGAAGATGTATTGACAGAACGCTAGTGCCAAAACTGGTTTGCAAAATGTTGATGTTGAAGATGCACCACGTTCTGAAAGGCCAGCTAAAGCTGATGAAGACTCAATATAGGCATTAATTGATCTAAACCGGCTAATAACAACTCGTGAGATCGCTGAGAGATTAAATTGATCGAATTCGACCGTGCATAATCATTTAAAACGGCTAGGTTTAATCTCAAGTCTCGACATATGGATATCTCATGTTCTTACAGAAAGAAATAGTGCCGTCGCGTGGACGTCTGTAATTTGCTTCTCAAACGTCAAGAAAATTATCCATTTTTGAAGCGCATCATCACTGAGGACGAGAAATGGATTATCTACAACAATGTTAAACGCAAGAGATCATGGAGTAAAAATATCTGTTTAGTGGGATTTAAAGGAATCGTTTTTTTGAGATTTTACAGGACAACACAGCGATCAATTCTGAAGTATACTGTCATCAGCTGAACAAACTGAATGAATCACTTGAACATAGGAGGTTAGAATTGATCAATAGAAAAGGTGTACTGATCCACTAAGATAATGCGAGACCTCATACAAGTTAACTCGCCAAAAGTTTTTACAGCTTGGATGGGATATACTGCCACGCCCACCATATTCTTCAGATCTAGCACCTTTTGATTGGTATTTGATCCGGTCTCTACAATTTTTTTTAGACAGTAAAACCTTCCCTACTACAAATGAGAAGGCAAAAAATCACCAGGATCAGTTTTTTGCCAGCAAAGAACAAAAATTTAATGAGAGTGGAATAATTCTACTGCTAGAAAGATGGAAAAAGGTATTGGACCAGAATAGACGATATATTATTCAATAAAATATTTATTCCCCATAAGAAAATCGTCTTTCATTATCATAAAAAAACGAAAATACGTTACGAACAACCTGATAGTATCTAAAATGAATATAATAATCTAAAATGTCTCGAAGTGGTGTATAGTTTACATAGATTAAATTATCATCTTTTGATCAAAAACCAAAGATAAAATCCTCATTATTGTGATAATGGTATTAGTATTCCTACAAACATTATAATATTCCCGTTTCGCGGTTTTTCTCACCTAAATAAAATTTCATTTTTTACTACTTAACTACTATTGATTCCAGGCATCGATATCCTCAGAGGGACCTTATTTTTATAAAATAATAAATGTTTTGTTCCTTCGGGTTTAGATAATAAAAAAAGGAAGGGAAGAAGCAATACAAAAAAAGAATTTGAACTGTTGATTTTAGTCTGGCCTTTAATCTGCAGCTAGACCGCCAGTGATCATAGTTTTAAGCTTCTCCGTTGATTTATTAGTCGAAATATTTTGCTATTGAATGGTGACGAGAGGAATCTCCAGAGTCGTCATAGCATCGCGTCACTTTACAACTGTTAGGCGAAGAGAGCTTTCGGGGTTAGCCCTTCGGTAACTTAACGTTAGGACGCCTTTTATAGGGCACTGAAGATCAGGCTGGAGGGAGATGACGCCAGCACTATGATGCTTATTACAAAATTTAATTTAAACTTAGTGGAAATTAATTGACGAGAAAATATCTCGAACTCCGTGGAATAACAAAGCTAAGAAAATCTCAACAGATATTTTTAGTGCTTCATTGATTATTTTAATTAACAAAACTAAAATTGTCATTGTAATTGTCGATGTAGTAATAATAGTTTCAATTTCAAACTCTCAAAATTTCAATATTTCCATGATTATCTTTGACGTTCTACCTATTTATTTATTAAATCATAAAACCCTTTTTATGAAATTACCGCGGTGATGAATCAAAATACCCGGAAAGGACCAATTCCACCTCATTTGCTGTTTTATTCCTTTTCCTTTCAAAAAATGTTTCATTGACCGAAACCGATGGTAATCCGTAGATGCAAACAATGTTAGATCTGACAAATACGGTGAATGCAATTAAGTGTTCACAAACGAGGTCGATATTATTTGTCGCGTTAATTCAATCGCATGAGGACGAGCGTTGTCGTGTTGTATGTATATTTTGCGGTTCTTTACTAAATCTGTCCTTTTTAATATAATTATACACTCAAACAATTTTTTTGATCACAAATACAATTTTAACTTAATAAAAATTATTCCTTTTGCATCCCACCATACAAAAAAAATCGATGCAGTCTGGCTTTCTGGGTTGGAATTGCTTTTTGCGGGGTTTAACCACTGTGTTTTATTCGTAACGTTCGCGTAGAGAACCCATTTCTCATTAAATCTCGACGTAATGGGCAGTATTGCTCTTTTTTGCAATAATCTACATATATTTTTTAGACATCTTTGAGTAGTACTCGACTGATTTTATTAGATAATTAGTTGATAGTCATCGTTGACTTTGGTTCGATTTCAGTTTTCAAATACACTTCAATCGCCAATGTTTCCAGAGTTATTTTTTTTAAACCAACATTTGCATTTTCTGATATCGAATGTATCACTATGAATAGCACAAATATAGTATGTGGCTTCAATGGAATTATTTTTCATGTGAAACACTGCATTAACATTCTCCATCATCGCTTGACTAGGGAAAGGGGATATTTTTTTATATCAAAACAATAATTGAATAGTTTACTGATATTGATAGAGTCGGCGATGGCGGTTGGGCACAATCATGGTTTCGTAGATTCTACGGAGTTATGAGAAGCCAGGCCGCTATCCAGGCCAATTCAGCGACGTGTGTGCTACAAGAGGTGCCCGTAGCACCCGATCAGACCGTAAATTAAATACGAATTGGCCCTAACCTCGTCTGATTATTATTGTTACAATCCGCGCATGACAGCTCGGCTCCCCGGCTTTGGTTGGCGACCTGACCCGTATTCGAAGAGTCAAGATAACCTGGAGAACGTCCGTCACAGTCATGACATCATGGCTGAAACGGAGGTGTCCTCCAGGTGGCAAAGACCTGCCTCAGAGTTATAAAGGCCACGTCTAAAAAGATATAAAAAAATGTTAACACATGTCTATCCAAGATAATGAACCGAAAATTGCGGTTTTCGAATTATACACGTTTGGAAAATGCGACATTAATTATGCGTATCCCTAATAAACACTACTGCAAAATATTGATTCAACATTGTTTTTTATAGCAGCGTACAGGAACATTGTCAATTTTGTAATTATACATAATTATTCCATAAAAAATAAATATTATTATTACTATATACAGTGAAATCCCGTTTTTGCGTTTTATAGAGGACCGATAAAAAAAAACGTAATTAGAGATAAAACATATATTCGGGGAAAACAAATGAAAATTATTTTTTATAAGTTTTCATAGGAATCAATAACATTGTCCCCCGAAAATCCCCTTCTATTTCATCTTCTTGTTCCTTAACGATTCCAGCTTTTCAAAAACCAGTTTTGATCGTTATTTCTTCAATTTCACCCCATGCCTTAACAGTGCATTGCGTTGCATTTAAAATTTGTGGGATCTTCTCGTCATTCCAATTTTAATAATCATATTCCTACCAGATTTTTGCGGGAGTAATGTTTAAAAGCACAGATTATTCCCAAGTCTAATGGCTGCAGATTCACTAGTACGGTTGGTAGAGAAACAGTCTAATTTTATATTCCACAGGGTTAAATTAGTTGGAAGAGCAGGACATCTATCTAGGAATAAAATGTTTTCTTTTCATAGCTCCCATCAAAGCATCTAAGCTTAAAATTGTTTATCAACCAATTTTGAAGTTATTATTTATATTATATTCGTTTCAAACATTTTAAATCGGCGCGCATTCAATTAAATATGTTTATAAATTGATTTAAATTTTAAATATTTCAAACGTTAATTGCGGAAACTAAAAAACGTAAAAGCGGGTACTATTTGTATTAAAATAAAACAGGGTTTCACTGTATTTAATATATTTAAATCCCTGATAAAAGCATTAAACCGATCCGAAACGGCATCTAGAAACCAACGACATCGCCCGATGGGGTTTATTAAGTATGAAATGAATATATAAAAATATACCCCAAGCATTTTAAGTCAAGTTATCTTGACTTTTTAAAAAAAATGGATTATTCTACGAATAAAAATAGTTATTCTTCATATATATTAGTAGAAAAATCCAAAATACCGACCAAGTTTTGAATTTTTCTACTAATTAATGTGGCGCGTAAATGACGCACACACAGCGAAGTCTTGCCCCAAATTGAGGCACGCTAATACAGTTTGAAGGGGAAAGACTGATTTTATATTCCTCAGTCTAAAATTTGTTGGATGAGCAGGGCATCTATCGAGGAATATAATAGTTTTTCTTTTCTTAGTTCGCATCAAAGCATATGAGCTTAAAAGTTAGTGCTAATACACGTTAAGGATAAGGTTGTAAATTTTATTTTTCGGCTTAATTTTTTTTTCTACAAATAGGGGAAAATGTTAAGGCCAACAATAGAAGAAGTACACTTACGTCATTGTATGCTATTTTTGTTCGATCAAGAAATGAAGGTAAACAAAGCAGTGAATAAAATTGCCGATACTTGCAAGGATATTCTGAAACTAAACAAGTGTCTTCGTTGGATTTAAAATGTTTAAAAATGGAAATCTCAAAGGTGTCGTACGAAAAGAACAACACCAAAGATTAGATGATGAAATCCTGAAGGCGTGAAAGGTGGATTCAGATCCTCATCAAAAAATTGAGGAATTATCATTGATTAAGATTGGCTGTCCACGATCTACAGTTGAAGATTATCTTCACCGAAAATTGTACAGGCAAGGAATTTGGGTTCCTCATGAATTGACGAAGACGGCACTCGATTAACGACGTACTATCTACGCGTCCCTTTTGTCTCGGTTTGAAGCCGATCCGTTTTTGGAGCTACTTGTAACTGGAGATGAAAAGTGGGTGCTATGTAAAAAAAACAATGGCTTTTCTATGGAGAATGAAATAAGAGCTCATAAAAAAACGATCTGTTTTGGTCAATAACAAAAAAAGGTTCCTTCAATGCGATAACGCGAGGAATTGCAGGGACACAGAAAAAAAAGGAGCTTGGATTAGAACTTTAAACTCATCCACCCCATTCATCGGATCTTGCGCCGTCAGATTACCATCTTTTCAGATCGTTAAAGCATACATTAAGAGGTAAAAAAAATAGTAATGTTAGAGAAATGAAAACGCATTTAAAAAAAGGACTTTTTTAAAAAGGGAATCGATAAACTGACTTTACGAAGGCAAAAAGTATTAGAAAATGATGAAAATTATTTTGTAGATCAGTATTTAGGATTTTTTAAAAAATAAATGTTATTGGACAGCAAAAAAAATGATTTAAAAAAATGTAAAGGCTAGTACTAAATGTAGTAAATTAAAACGAGATTGTAAAAATTGAACGCAATTAGCGGGGTTTCACTGTAAACGTATATGAAAATAAAATAACATTTTGCATATTTTATGAATTAAAACACATGAGCATAATGTCAAATTGCAGTGCAATCGATATGGCCTGTTCACGGTACGCTCGACCTCCTCGGTCCAGACTGGTATCGATTTTGAATGAACAAAGCCTATTTATTTCCGTGGTGGCCTTTAAAATAGCAAAATATTCGTATAATAGATTCACCGAGTCATAATTCGTTCGGTTAGCCTGTACACATTTTCGGATGAAAAAATCAATTCTTTAACGCCGAAACAATTTACAAACATTTCCTTTTTCGTCTCAGTCTGAAACAAGATTCGCCACATCCATGTCCGATGCGGTAGTGCTGACTTATTAATGCAGAAACCTTTCGGAAAATGCCAGTGCCGTAATCATGTTACTCGATTGCGATCCGAAGAGGAAGTCGGCAAAATGCCAAATCAACTATCAAAGAATAATGGCAACACCGATCATCGATAACATACATTTTTTTTATTATTAATTTCGGATTGATCGTCGATTAACAATTAATCCGGATCCGTTCGCCTTTGACATCGTTGCCGTGCGATCAATATTCTTTACGTAACACATGGCACGTGGAACAGACATGGAAAAAATATCGACCTGTAACTATTTCATGACGTCACCCCATATCAGATATCTTATTGACATACAAAACAGCGGCATAAAAAGGTTATAGTACACAGTCACGCCATGTTTTCAGCGACATGTCGTACGTCTGTCGTACGTGCCGCACTGTACATCGTTTCAGTGCCGCTAATCTGTTTTCAATATAACGATCCCTTGCATATAAAATATTCATCTTTCGTTCAATGCCGAAATGGAGGTTTTAACGCGGCGAAATACACGTTGCGATTCGCTTTTGTTTTTTTTTTTTGATAATGGCAACAATTCATTTTTTATCTAGTCTCTTTACCAGCATTGACTGCAGAACGTAACACGCCATATATGGACCATTGCCAAGTTGGAAAATGGAACGGATCGTCCCAAATTTTAAGTGCAAATACGTATGTTTGTATAATGTGTTCAAATACACACGTACAGATCTATAGATCAGTGCTTTTCAACATTTACCAATATTTTGCCAACTCAAACTTCATTCCACAATATTTTTTTATATAAACAATAACATATTTTTATAAAAACCACATGATAAATGTGGTTTTTATGTCGGAAAATTTAATGGTTTTTCCTTCTTAAATTTGAACACTCCTTATATACAATTATTTTATGATCTTTTGGAACTATATTTACGTTCACATATGATGTTTAGCTCAGTCATTGATTCGGTCTTTATTTGTTCAGCTTTAAAAAAACGACACCCTTTCAAATTTTAATAATCTTCATTAATATGAAGAAGTCACATAGGATTCTGACTTTTAATTTTAGCAAAACGACAATGTTTCATATTTTTTTTCTTAAAAAAAAGTTACGTAGGATCACGCTTGGCGAATACAAAGGCTAAGGCTCAAAAACTGTACTCATTTTAGCTATAATCAAAGAGCACACCAAAGCACGTCAAAATTTTCGACAACTAAAAATACAGTTAACATCCAATATGATTACCAATGTCAAAATACGTCAGTTACAAGCGTACCAACATAACTAGTATTTTTTTATCATTTTTTAAATTCATTTTAAACATTTTAGCGTATCAAAAGAAGATTAAAATAAATATAATTAAAGTCCAAAAGCACAATAAACCATTATTTTAAAAATAAAACCTCTCTAAATTAATTATATGAGTATAACTTTGATATAACTCATTTAATATGTTTACATTTGCTTAAATTAATTGATAAAATTAATAATACCTTTAAAAAAAAAGCATAAAAAAACATATAAAATGTCATAGAAATATTTAAACTCGTCAACATATGAAGATTAAAAATCCTACTAAATGAATTTAAACTGATTATTGCATAAAAAATTGAAAAACATATTTCAACATCCATACTTGACAAAGTATCTGGGTTTTTTGAGAAATTTTATAATAATAATATTAGATGAGAAAGCTTATGTAATAATATTACAAAAGGGGAAGATTTAATAGAAATAAGAAATGGAAATTCCTGCAAATTAATTCATTTAAAAAAAACAGATATTACATCATCCTTTTCAAAATATTACAAAAGCAATAAAAATTCTTGGTTTCATTATGAAATGGTATTCCTTTGTATTTCCATAATTTTAATGTGGCATGGAAATTTTATTTGTGAAAAATCATATATTGATAATATATTCTTATCATATTTAAATAATTAATAATGAATCACTATCACAACATAAAGAAGAAGCATTTTAAATATCAATAATGATCGAGACGAACCAATGTCATTGCTTTATATATAGTTTTATAAGATATACAGTGGAACCCCTAATTACACTACCCCGAATTACGCGCTGAGTTGAAATATTCCGCCGCAAATCCCCCAATTGCGCGGTCGCATTCACATACAGTCAAACGTTAGCTAGCGTCTGTGTATTCAAGACGTGCCAGGCTATACGCACACAGCCGGACGGCTTCACTCCCCCAATTACACGACTCCAAATAACACGGTCCCGATTTTAGTGTTAGTGGGGGTTTAACTGTATTTTCAACTTAATAGATAATAATTAGAAAATTTATGCCGAAAAATATGATCATTTTAGATGGATCCAGAAAAGTTAAAGTCTATCAATAGTTTAATATAGGACTCATTATCGTTTTAGAATATGAGTCAATTTAGACCGGTTAAATTCCTAATTTTTCTATCCTGCCCCTTATTTTAAATATTTTTAACCATTCGGATCATATTTTAAACTTTTATACATGAAAAATTAGTGTTCAATATCTGATTTATTTTAAATATCAGGCCATTTATATTTAACTACTATTTAATTGATATTTAATTATCAAATTAGTTATTAAAACAAATTTATATACCTCAAAATATTTCTCGCTTTCAGCCATCCTTAGTATCAGCATTTAACTGTTATGCGATCTAAAAAATATATACAGTATAATTATTATATATTACATATAAACATTTTATTGAAAAAAAAATGCACGTCCATTGACTTTAATACAAACGAGATTTTTTGAAACGTTATCAAAAAATATTTATTTTATTTTTATATCAGAATAAAAACAGATAATAAAATTTCGCATGATGGATACTAAAAAAGTTGTTATGGCCCAAATTTTAACCTTTAATTTATACGGCATTCAAAATTGTGACTTTATATTTCATTTGTTTTGTATTAAAGCGTTTGACGTATATATAACCTTAAAAAAAACATTTATACATATATATAAGGGGAACCGAAAAGTAAGTAATTATAACCTTGAGGCAGGTCTTTGCCCCCTGGTGCCAGGACTGCGACGGTCATCTTCCAGGTTATCTTGACTCTTCGAATACGGTTCAGGTCGCCAACCAAACCCCGGGAGCCGAGCTGTCACGCTCGGATTGTAACAATAATAATCAGACGAGGTTAGGCCCAATTCGTATTTGATTTGCGGTCTGATCAGGTGCTACGGGCACCTCGTCACCGAATTGGCCTGGATAGGGGCCTGGCTCCTTATAGCTACGTAGGATCTACGAACCATGAGTGTGCCAACCGACATCGCCGCCACGTCCAACACCGACAAGCGACAACACTTGACAAAGAGGGTAAAATGTTAAGACCAACAATAGAAGAAGCACACTTTATTGTATGCTATTTTTGTTCGATCAAAGAATAAAGTCAAATGAAGCAGTAAAAAAAAATACCGATACGGGGATATTCTGAAACTAAACAAGTGTCATTAGTGGTTTAAAAAGTTTAAAAATGGAAATAGGAATCTCATAGATGTCGCACAAAAAGGACGGACCCAAAAATTAGATGATGATATTCTGAAGGCAATAGTGGATTCAGATCTTTGTCAAATAATTGAGGAATTATCATTGAAGATTGACTGTCCATGATCTACAGCTCAGGATCATCTTTTTCGAATAGGAAAATTGTACAGGCAAGAAATTTGGGTTCCTCATGAATTGACGGAGACGGCTATAAAACGGCGTACAATCTGAGTGTCCCTTTTGTCTCGGTATGAAGCCGATCCGTTTTTGCGACGACTTGTAACTGGAGATGAGAAGTGGTTACTGTACAATAATCCTGTATAAAAAACAATGGCTTTCTTCAGGAGAAGTACCTGTTCTGACTCATTGACTATCACTAACAATAAAGAAGGTTCTTATAGTTGTGTGGTGGGATTTTTCTGTAATTATACACTATGAATTATTTGAACCTGGTCAGATCGTTACAGCAAAAGTGTATCGTGAACAACTCGAGCGAATAAAACAAGAGCTCATAAAAAAAACGATCTGTTTTGGTAAATAACAAAAAGGATCCTTCAATGATATCGCGAGGCCTCACGTTGCAAAAATAAGACAAGAAAAAATAAGGGAGCTTGGATTGAAACTTTTAACTCATCTACCCTAATCACAGGATCTCGCTCCGTCAGATTATCGCATTTTCAGATCGTTAGAGCATACATTAAGAGGTATGTTTTTTATATTGTTGGAGAAGTGAAAACGCACTTGGAAAAAGGACTTTTTTAAAAAGGGAATCGAACAATTGCTTGGGAAAAAGTGTTAGAAAATGATGGAAATTATTTTGTTGATTAGTATTAAGGGTACCAAAAAGTAATCCATTTGCTGAAGGCCACAGTGGAAGCCGATCCTCGTCTAAAGTATTGAGGAATTATCCCAAAAACTGCATGCTCCATGGTCAACAGTGCAATATCACTTGAAAAAAATCGGCAAACATGTGTGTTTGGTTTGGTGTTTGGATTCCTCATGAGCTCTCCGAAATGAATAAGGAAGTGCGAGTGAGTACGTGCGACTCTGTTATCGAGTCATAAAGTTCAAAAATATTTGGACAGAATTGTAACCAGCGATGAAAAATGGATAGTGTACGATAACGTTACTCGAAAAAAACAATGGCTATCTTTAAGGATATATCTGTCCCCACCCCTAGGCCTGGTCTTCCCCTTCGCAAGGTGCTTTTGTGTGTCTGGTGGTGTCGAGGAATTATCCATTACGAATTATTGTGACCAAGAAATATGGTAAATGCAGAGCTCTATTGTCAACAACTCGAAAGATTGATTGAAAAATTGGTAACGAAACGTCCAAGTTTGGCCAATAGAAAGGGAGTAATTCTGTTGCACGACAACGCACGCCCCACAGTGCAAAGATGACCCGAAAATTATGGATTTAAATTTTGAAGTCTTGAAGCATCCTCCATATTCGCCAGACCTTGCCCCATCTGATTTCTATCTATTTAAATCGATGGAACACTCGCTAAGGGATAAAAAAATTAAAAAAAATTGCAAGATGTCGAGAATCACTTAAATATCTATTTTGACTCAAAACCTGAAAGTTTTTATAGAAGAGGAATTGAAAAGTTGATAATAATAGATAAAGATGGAGATTATATATTATAACATTTAATAAAATTGCAAAAATATATTTAATTAATATTATTAATGTTAAAAAAATGGATTACCTTTTGGTACGCCTAATATTTAAGATTTTTTTTAATAAATAAATGTTTTTCGTCATATATAGAGATGAAATTTGTTTTACATGAAATTAACGTATTTATTGCCATTTTTACATGAAAATTAGCATTGGCTCATTATAAAATTGAATTTATAATATTTTTTAGGTGAATGCATGTACGAGGAGAAAGTTTTCATATTGTCCAGTGTCCTGATTAAAAATTGGCTTTGTGTGCTGAAAGGGAGAGGGTAAAAGCGTCTTCCATGCAAACGAGAGCGATCGTAAAAAAGCCGATTTGGCTCTGCACAACTGTTTCTATGCCAAATTTTCCCTCCGACCATGCTGCGTGACGATTGTCTACGTATATATTTTTTTTATATATATAAATTAAACTAATTCTCGCCATAGACTCCAATATTTATTTCATTAAAAATGAACAACATTTTTTTATATTATGTATGCATTGTAAGATATATCGAGCAGAGTAAATATTAGAATTGGAGCAATATTTTTCCCGGATATTGAGACGAGATTGCAAAATAAATAAATTCATAATTGATATTGTATCCCGATTTTTATTCGCTGGAATCATTTCGTGCTATTTGCTCTTGGGCGAAATTTTAAATAAAATCAAATGAAAATTGACATAATCCACCGGAATGCCAAGTAGGGCACAAATCATGCCAAGAATGTATTTTACAATTTTTGTAACGCTTTCGTTCATTTAAAAATTTATATTATACATTTATATATTATACTTTATTCGATAAATGAAAATCTATAGATGTTCAAATTCGGAAAATTGCGATTTACATAGAAAAATTAGGTTAAATACCATCTTTTGACTAGTCGTAAAATTCGCATAGGATACAAATATAATTTTACCATTTCGCCGATTCACCATTTGCACGAAAACGTTTCAATTTCTTTCAGCAAAATCGATTCCAACGATTAAAGCAATCAACTAAAATATATTTTCTTTTTTTTTAATTTCATTTGTTTTATTTTGAAAATATACAGTTATAGAAAGCACACGTGTGGGATTCTGTAAATGTTTTAGATATATACTGAAAGATGTCACTCTTTTATTTTATTTCAATACGAAAAGTATGAGCTAAGCTTTATAAAGTTTTAATTACATTTATTATTCTATTTTTTTTCTCATATGTGTTATCATAAATTGATATCATAAAAATATTATACAGTATTTGATTTCATTTTAATAGAAAAATAACTATTTCAGCATTATTTTGATATTAATTTATTATTTAAAATTGATATTTGTTAATAATATTATATTTTTATATAATTTTCGGTATAATTTAAGTGTAATGATAGATTTATCACTTAAAATGTATAGTACAATCCAATTATTTTTAAAAGTGATAGCATTTTTATTTTTGTTTTAGGTAATTAGCGTAATCCAAACCAAAATCAAACTGTCAAACAACATAACGACCACGTTTCTATACTTAGCACTGAGAAATAGAAAGACCAGGCATTGAGTGGATTGCTCGTGTAATCGTATCGTAAATAATAAATCTATGATGCATCAGTGTTTTACTATTCTAAATATCTAGAAATGTATTTTTAAAAATTCTGTGAAATAATTCTGAGCAATTTAAAAAGGCGTGTATTTCTGAATCATAAAAAAATCCATGTCTTATTAAATTAATTTGGGTTCAGTTGTATTATATTTTACTTTGTCGTATTCAGACCATTTTATTATATATAGAATTTGTATATGAAATTTATATTTAGATCAAAACAAGCTGAAATATTTGAATTACATTGAAAAATTCTAATTAACGAAATATAAATGATTATAAGATTTTCATTATTAGAATTTGTACATAATTTATTAATAAAATCTCATTTTCTCTTTGATGATAATTAATCCAATTTTATATTTGTAATTATTATTTTCTGCTCAATTAGCCAATTAGACATTTTGATTTTTTCAGCATTATATGAAATATATTTAAGAGTTTTCTCATAAAAAATGTTCAATAAACTTAAAACGATGTAAACTCATTGCTGAAATTAACGCAAACTAACTGAAAAATGCTCGAATTCTATAGTGAAAATTATTTACAAGAAACAGTCGAAGAAAAATGACCAATAAACTAATAGAGAATATGAAAAATTAAGGAAATAAATACTATACATTGTTTTGATATCTACTTTTATGAAATTATATTAGGTGTACCGAAAAGAAATCCATTTTTTATGACTTATTTGCGAGCTTCTAGCTTCATGCTGGTTCATTTAATTCGTAATTATAAAATAAAATATATGGCACAAGAAAATCTGAGGAACAGTACTATAGAGAATCTTACAAAGATATTTACTTCAGCGTGTTCAGGACAGACTGATCTCAAATAAGACACAAAAAAATGGATTTCTTTCCGTTATACATAGTATTTATGTTTAATAATATTGCAACTTTGGATATATTAGATGATGAAAATTATTTTATATAGTTACCGTTATGTAGAATTTCTATGGAGCACAGAAGGAGTGCAGAATTACTGAGTTTCAAAGTTGGGCTTCTTCTGTCCATCTAATTATTGGATTTCTGATTTTTTTTTTTTTAATTTTTGCCACAACGTTGTTAATCTGAGTTGTCACCTATTAACGTATATTAACGTATTATAACTTCTTAATTATTCATATTTTAAATCTAATACAGTCAGCCCTCCTATAACGAAGAAATGTCGTGATAACGAGAAAACAAAGACACCCATACCAAATTTAGGAAGAGGGCTTTTTAATTTTATTTTATAAATTTAACGAAATCAATACATTCATATTTTTTTAATTCTTGTATAATTAATTTGACCTTAAAAAAATAACTTCTAGGAGGGAGCAATATAGAAGGAATTGTCGAATTTGTTGTACAAAACCGCGGTATGGTAAAGAGCGTTATAGGAGGGTTTACTGTATTATTATTATATATAACCCGTGTTATGGCTTGTAGGTAACATGGATATTATTTCGATCATGTAAGTTAGCCGCGAGTGAGCTAAGTGACCGACAAAAACTATGAATTCAGGGATTTCTTATAAAACAAATAATATAATAGAGAATCATCGTATGGAATATTTCTGTTACGCCATCCATCCATTGTAGTCAAAAAAAAAAAAAATATGGGATGTGGAATGCATCGGGTGGGAGGTCGGATGAGAAATGAATACTATTTTTATTATTTTGTATGTTGTAGCTATTTAAATAATCTGTAATATCACTTAACCTATATGCATCGTCTCTTGAGAAAATCCATTTTTTTCTAATCATTTAGAATCATAATAAGTCATAGAAATCATTGAACGATACTCATCTGAATAATGTATTTGAATGGATTTTAAAATAATAAAATATAGTATTTATTATTCATCATGAGTGATTGATTAGTTTTTAAAAAGTAATAATAATTTCTAATTATATTTACCCTTTAATAATAATTTTAGATAAAAACAACGGCGGATATGAGTTTTTGATACTTCTTTATATTCACCAAGATGAAAAAAAGAAAGAACGACGTTTTGTCTTCATTGAGGAAATCCAAATAGAATCGTTGAAAGACTTAAATGCCGAAAAAAGTGCTAACATAAGTGTAAATTACACCCTTTCTTCGCGATTTACGCAGTAGGTACGTTCCGTGCGAACCCGTGTAAATAAAAATCGTACAAAAAGTGTTCACAAAATTGTGAGTTACGTTCTGGAAAATAAAAAAAAGAAAAAATAATATATTATACTATAAATTTCGTAGACATAGCGTATTCAAGTATAGGAATCAAAGGAATTAAAAATAAACATAATATATTTGCACACCAAAAAAGCACAACTAATTTTTTTTTCTTTTTACCAAAATTTTCTTCTTCAATTTACTTAATTTACAACTAAAATTGGTCTTTTATTTTTGGTCATTTAAGAATATTGTTATACATATATATAATGTATATTTTATTTCTCAATAAATTTTTAGAGCGCGTTCCCAGTTTTCTAGCTAAATCGATAACTTCATTATTATTTTTAGAAGTAAATAAATCAAGCTCTTTCGAATCACTGCTTTGCTTTTAATTTTAGAATAGCAAACCATCTCAACTATTGTTGATTCATTTTCGCTGTACAATTTCTAAATATCAGCGTACTAATATTTATATTTTTTTATCTTTAATTAAAATTTTAAGGCCAGAAATTGAGGAGACCCATTTATGATTCCATGTTTATTCTATAAGGGATTGAAACCAAAATAAACTACCGAGACCATGTGCTAAATTTATAGGGACCTCTTAAAACTTTAATAAAAATAAATAATAGTGGCGATTTAAGTGAATTAACAATTAACTAAGATCACGAAGACTTCTAAAACTGGATGATGCCACTTTATAATGCCACCGAAACCCGCTAAACCATAAAGGGATCGTCACAAGATCTCGGTTGTCCCTGGTAAACAGTATAAGACCATTTGAAAATAATCGGTAAAAATAATGGACTAAGAATTTGGGTACCGCATGAACTAACCGCTAACAGCCCCAGAACAAAGAATTCTAAGAAAAATTGTTACTAGTAATGAAAAGACGATGCTATACAATAATCCAGAGAGAAAAAACAGTAACTTTCTTCAAATCGAATACCATTTTTAACCCCTCGACTTTTATTAAACTTGAAATATATACTTGTGTTGGAATATTTTGAGGGTAATTCATTATGAATTATAAAAACAACTACAGCCAAAATTTATTGTGCTCAATTAGAAAGATTGAAGACGAAACGGTCAGGGGCGGCTCGCCCCTAGGGGCAACCTAAGCACTGCCCCACACAAAAATAATAATTACTGAAATATGCGAAAAAACCGTATTCATATTGTGTTTGGGCATTCTTTTATCCGCCCTGGTCACGTGTTCGCCAGTTTTAACACGAACGAGTGTTGTTATTTGGCTAGATAGTGGAGGTAAAACGAAAAGTTCCGTACTACCGTATACAAAAGGTTGCTTTTTGTTTGCTGCATATGTTTGTTCGGGGCAGTATTCTATATGCCCTTGACAGGTGGTCACTAGCCCCAGTTTGGATGTAAGGAGAAAAGTTCTCTATACAGAAGGCTGTTTTTCGTTTGCTGCGTAAAGCTCTGTATGGGGCAGACCTGTATATGCCCCGCTGGTCCATATTTTCTAGTCGATTCGAAAAATAAACAACATCATTATCGTTTTTCAACAATATTTTGCATTTTTCTTTCCTGGAATTTAAATATCATTGATGAAAATCTCCATAATTCGATCGATTGCCGTTTAACATTTAAACATTTCAACGTCATCACACCCCACCTATTTTTAAAGACACGACCCCTCCCTTCTCTTAGTTTTGGTAAATAATCAAAGACGTATTCTGCAACCTGATAACACAAAGCCACACAGCAAGAATCATACAGGAAAAATCAAGGAGTTTGATTTAAATGTACTAAAGCATCCATTCGCTAAATATTACGCCTTCAGATTTTACAAGAAAAGAATCGAAAAATTATCCGAACTGTGGAGAAAGATTATAGAGGACAATGTAAATTATCTAACAGAATAATATTTATTTTTTTCGCAAAAAATGTCGTCTTTTAATTTGGTAATGTAAGACTTTCGATCCTCGTCCCATTTTGGCACTGAAAAAAAACATGAAAGCGACATGTATTTCGCAAATACCACGGTTTTCAGTCCGATTCCAATGTCGCGGTCTGAAACTCGACTAAATATATATTTGTGACTCCTCCGGGACCCTACCGGGAGTGCGGGTCGCGTGTTATTTTGATGCTGGATGTAGTGAGGCGACCGCAACCAGCCCAGAGACCGATCGCATCTCTCAGTGGGCGCACGGGTCCCTGCACTAACTACTAGCCATCCCCCAAGGGCCGGAACTGACAGCCAACGATATGGCATACACCTGGGATAATAGGGTCGCGTTTGTCGTCAGGTTCCTATACGGTATGATGCAGTTGTTGTTGTTTGTGCATGTGCTTTGAGCGACAAGTGTCAATGCACTGACGACAGGGCGACAGAGCAACCAACACCTCAGCACAGGTTGACACACCCAATTCTCATTATTGGCAGAGTGTGGCTTTCACTTTTTGTGCTATCCGACAACCAACATCCATTGTGTACGTCTCCCGTTCACGCTTGTTCTTATGTGTCGTAACTAATGCTGTAATAACCGATGATGCGTCAGAGTTTTACTTGTGCACTGAAATATTTTCAGGCCAATTGAAGACGCTGATTCACATTAATCCGAGACACACTATTCATGTTTACGAGATCTTTCATACGACATTTATTACCCCGGCTACAGATGTGGCTTACACGACATCACAAACAAATCATCTCGTAAAAAAACATATATTTATGGAAAATATAATACAAATAATTTCAAACTACGTATAATACACTACAGAATTGCATAAAACAGTGCATAACTATATTTTTAATAATAAAATTCTAATTATATATTATTTATCTAACAAGAAATTGCTTTAAAATCAGTGTTAATCAATGTTTTGTGATCTTACTGTTGTTTTTTTTTAAGTATTTGATCTCTAATCCATTAATTATATGTATCTATTTTTCATTTGCACGATCTATAAATCAATATGAAAGCTTATTTAAATATAATACACACTTAAACCCACGATTATTTAGTCTGGACCGTCTATTATGAACTATTGATAATATATAAATCTATTGCCAAGGAATTTTATATATATATATATATATTTTTAATTAATTTTGGGTGTGATGATCAAGATTTAATTAACAAGACTCGGTCGTTAAATTATAATCCGACATCTCGATCTTTATCCGATTCCCCTAGGCATTCGGTTTGGCATCGCGTATATTTTAAAGCGATCGTAAATTTTTTTTACACCCAACAATTCACAAGGAAAACTATTGTTTTTATCACACGATAAAGCTTTACACGCAAAAGTTGTTAGCCCTTGACAAAAGAAATATCTATGCCAACTATTTCGTCGACATTTATTTTTATTTAAATCGTGACAAACTCTATAATATATATTATAAACAGTGTCATTATTGTTAGACCGAATATATTTTTTAAATATATGCTCGTATTTTACTCGCTTTGGATTTAAATAATACGTTACGGCTGGCAATACAAAATGGCTGCAGTGGCTGCGGCCATTTTGTATTGTTTGAACAATAACGGCTTATAACGCTCTCTCAAGGAAAATCATTAATATTAGTCACGTTTCGTGTAAATTCTATATACGAAACAGTTTCCTTGCAATCCGGCCAAAAATCATAGTCCATTGCTGCACTGTCAATATTTTGGTCCCATAATAATCGTTCGCATTTTCCAATAACAAAAAAATATATATTTGTATATTTTTCCCACGCAATAGAATATCGTTCACAGTGGCCTCGTCCTATTTGGTTGAAATTTAAAAAAAATCGTCGGTGTCGATTAGAGACCTTCCGCGTGCCCGATCGATCTCGAACAATCCGAAATGACACAGTGGCATTACGAATCTATTTCGGCGTCGCCGAATTGTGTCGGCAGCAGTTCTTTGACCGGCCATCCTTGATAATGAAACTAATCTCTGAAAATAATTTATAAAATTGGCCGAGAAATACGATTTGTCGGCCAGCTCTCGGAGTGGGAGTCTTTGTCGCGAGATTCCGCAATCAGATGAAAGAAAGCGGGTTAAAAAAATCGTGTATTGTTTTAATCTGCATACACGAAACAACATAAATCATTTGCGTTAAATGACTTCGAAAAGAAAACTTAGATTAAATACTGTACACGTTATAACAATTTATATGCTATGCCTGAAAATATAAAGCAACATCGTGTATTAAATGATTTATTACACATCTTGGCAGTGATGCGGTCATTAATGCAAAGCGAGTCGTTTCTCTTTTTGCACGATTTTGAAATAACACGCTTAAAAAAATTATCGATAACTTTTACATTATTTTTTATTATTTTAATGGATACGTTTTACTAAATTATTGGGGGAAATCATTTAATAAATCTATGAATATTTGCATAAATTAATTCAAAATTGCTTAATAATCAGATGCATTTACTATATAATAATTATTTGTTGTTTATCGACAATGAATAAATGGCAGCATCATATTCCAAAACTCCAATCGTCTATAAAAAGTTATTGATTGTTAGACTCACATTCACTCCCTGGTCTTGAAAGTTAACTTAGATTATTAATGTATTTTCATCTATTTAATCAAATCAAATTGATTGATGTACTGTGGGCGTTCGTTTATCTTAATTTTATTTACTGATCAATGAGTTAATAACGTCATAACTAAGGAATTTAACTTTCAAATAAATTATTGAATTCTAAAGAAAACTCTGACGAGGATCTTTTCTCACGACTTCACCATAAAATTGTCCCTTGAATTTTATTAGCTTAACTTGAAAATACATCATAGCTAGATTTTTTAGGATGCTTCTTATTGTAATCCAATGCCTACTACAAAAATAATCCCTAATTAATATTGATTAAGAAATAAAATCCGCGTAAAAATAATATGTTGAATTTCTCGGATGTCTAAAAAAAATATAAGATGAATATCCGTACTTTTATATATTAAATTTATCAATATATAGGCAAAAAAAATAAGATATATGGGTATTTTGGAGCAAAAATATTTAAGACCAGGTCTTATTTTTGGATTAAATTCAAAATAATAAAAAAATATTGATTTAAAAAAAACCCCGGCTATTATTTTAGGATGCTTCTTATTGTAATCCAATGCATACTACAAAAATAAGCCCTAATTAATATTGATTAAGAAATAAAATCCGCGTAAAAATAATATGTTGAATTTCTCGGATGTCTAAAAAAAATATAGGATGAATAGCCGGACTTTAAATATTAAATTTGTCCAATATATAAATAATAAATAAAACATGAGCCCCAATGAATATTTTGGAACCAAAATACAGTAATCCCCATAATAACTAAAAAAGTTGGGAAAAACTAAGAACAAAGTAAAAAGAAATTATGAATCTTAGCGTTCGAAAACGCGTTATTACTGTATATAGACTGGGTATTATTTTCGAGAAAACACGGTATTATTTTTTGGATAACCCTTTCCACACCATGAACCAGACAGACGTATTGGCCCAAAAGATTATTTAGCAAACAACTTATTTTTTATTTAAATTTAAAAAATAACGTCTTTTTTAATCGGATATCGGATCAAACCCTATAGCTAATCCTATTCATTTTCCCTAGATTTATGATGCTTCTAATTATAATATAATCCCCACTACAAAAAATAGCCCTAATTAATATTGTGCAAGAAATAAAAACCGCGTAAAAATAATTTGTTGAATTTCTCGGATATAGATAAAAAAAAATAAGACGTCCTACATAAATATATTTACATTTCACATATAAATGGTATAATTGTATGAATGTTTTAGATTTTACAATGTTTTTAAGGTTTTTTTTTATATTTTTTTGGTTTTGGTTTTTTTTTTTTTTTTGAAAAATGCATTTTTGATTTGTTTTGACATGTGGTGTTGTACAGCTTGGTCCACATTTAATGCACAATAAACCCTGGGCACGGCAAATTTGGCGACGTGTGATGATACGAGACTAATTAATTCGCCGATTGTTTTTGAGTCCCGGGACCATTGTGTCTGGCCGGGACTGTCCCCAGAGCTTAATTTACATTCTTGCAACATTCACGGAACTCGTCGGCATTTCTGAAACAACTCACCGAATCGTAATACAGCATCACACTTCCGCCTAAATAATGCAGAAACAGGCCGCATCGCCATTTATAACTTTCGCAAACGAGTTCATTTATGCGCGCCACATTTTATGCGATAATCATTAAATGATAATTATTTAAAGAGCATAACCGAGACCTGGGAAACTATTTCGCACCCATCGATAATGATCCTTGAACTGAGGAACCATTGTTTATTATTCTTAGACTATACGATCTATTAGCACTGCCGCAACAATGTGGAATCCGCGATCGTGAAAGTAATTTATTGTCGTCGTAGTAATAAAAAAATGTTTATTTAAGAATTAAATCAAGGATATTTGGGCAACGCGCCGATTGCGAAACAAAACTAATAAAAACCAATATCGAGCGAGTGGCTCGATAAATATGTTGCTATTCAAAATCCGGAATTTATTTTTAATACGCTACAATCAATCAAAATTTGTTTGGGATACAAATAATATTTGAGTGATTCGCGAATAAATATCTATATTTTTATAATCCGACATGTGTTGATTTTATACTTTTCATCAAAATCTTGAAGTTCTATGAAAAAACTATGCACAGTCAGCGCCATTAAATTTCGCGAGTTGTTTTTTCGCAAGTCTTTGCTTTCATTATAACAATTTAATTGTTTCTGCTATATGCATGTAATATTTTTAGGTCCATTTATTTTTTGTCATTAACCAAATATCAAGAATAGTAGTTAAAATATTTTTTTGACACGAGATAAAAACTCTAGAACTCGCGAAATTGAATGACGCCCATGTTTCGAAGAATCAGATATAAGTTGATTTATTTATTTGACTACGATGAATGAATGGCATAAGAAAAAACCAAAAGCGCCACCCACCCATATAAAGATTCTAAAGATGCAAGGAGAATGAGTTCAATGTGTATAAATTTCCATAATTCATAAATTGGCCGGAGGATTAACCTATCCGGGTACTATCTTAACTCAGTGCGGTTAACTTACATGATATATGTTACCTACAAGACATGACACTGGTTAATTTTAATATTATTTCAGTTGGTTTGAAATTTATATTATTTATTCAACGAAGAATAGTTAGCATTAAATTAATTAATTCCAACGCGCCATCTACCTACATAAATATTTTTTAAACATGCGGAGGTAATGGTTCTTCCACTTACATTTCCCCTGACCAGTGTCATAAAGAATTACCTGAATTCTTAGTTTTCGTCGGAAGGCTGACCTAACCGATTATTCTATGATAATTTACATTATCGTAATAATAAGTATATTACCTACAAGCCATGACATTTTTTTATAATGGTTGAAAAAATCATACTCATATATTCTTTTCAAGATAAAAATCGACATTTACATAAAAAAGTGTATTTTTACGCGATTATAAAAATATAAAATCTTATGCATATAATGAAACTTCAACTTATATTGAGATTATTGTTACCTCAATAACGATAGATTTCTTCAGAGTGGCGCGTGTCTATGTTGCCAGGTTGTGCGGCGCACACAGGCGCCTAAAATTCGAAGGAATAATTAAAATATAAAATATTAATTTAATAAAATGAATTACATTTAAAATCAACATAATATAATATATAAGTGATTGCATAGACACAATATATATATTCATATTTACAATATTTTTATTATAAAAATGAAAACAAAAATGGTTGTGTGAACTTAGAATTAGATGTTATAATATAGTTTTTCAATGAATAACTAAAAAAAAATTTTTTTTTATCTTCTAGATATTGATAACAATGGTTACCTGGACTCACCACATTTGGATTTCTTGCCCATCAGGGCATGTGTGTTGGAAGGCAAAGGAGATTGCAGCACAGTCAGACTGCAGAAATACCAACACATTATGCTCAGTCTTTGGGAGGAGATAGCCCAATTGGCTGATTTCGATAAGGTTCCACCAGACTATGTCGGTTTCCCTTTCCTTACAATTATTCGAATGGCTTCGAATGGATTTTAACTCCTGTGTGGCACTAATAAATTTATTTATTTAGGAAAATGTGCCTTGTGAGTTTTGACACCCCGTGTCAGCCACGAGGCACGTTTTCTGATATATTTTAGAATATCTATGCTTTTAGGTATATGTTTTCTAGATATAGGTATCTTGGGTATTATTTTATTTGAATGTATTCTAGAGCTTTTTTATCATATTGAAAGCTTTCTTCACTATTAGTATCTCTATAGTACAAATATTTAAAAAAATATTAAGTATCGTTAAACACATATCATACCGCATGAATTATTGAATAATGGTTTTTGTTGCCGGAATATAAAGCTTATTTTTTAGATTTAGATATGAAGCTTGATTCGCCGATTCGTATTTGATATTGCATCAGTCGGAGCTTTCTTGCGTAGCGTTATCTGCCATAATAACATCTCTCAGCTAGAGCGTTAGAGTAAGCTGCTCGTTCGGCTTCGAATGCTTTAAATATAAGTAGATTATTAAACGTAGATAGATTTACAATTAAATGTAATTAAGGTTATTTTATATGAAATAATGAGACAACAGGAAACGTTTAGTAATTCTTCAAAGTGTAATTATGAAAGTTTATTCTGCTATTTTTTGTGATTGTTATGTTTGAACTTGTGCCAAATCAACGGACGGGTTTGAAAATGTTGCTAAAAATTTATTACGACGGCATTATGTTTTTATACAACGTGAATCATATCGGCTTTGTTATATATTACACGATTCAATTCCGCATTTTAGAGTTTAAACAATCGATTCTGTTCTACTTATCCAATTATATATGTATTATTTTCATCCGAGAAAATATTCTTGGAATACTTCCCAACCAGAAGTGTGTTTTTTTCAACGGGCGTGAAATGAAATTTGTGGCAAATTGATTGTTTTAAAAATAAGCTGAGAATTATATTTCGTTATACTCTTTTTTAAAGCGTGTGTTAAATTGTTTTATTTTTTTGGACAATCTAATGTAAACGCTTCTTGTAGGACGGGAAAAATTACGTTGATGAGTTCAAAACCGCAGTTCAGAACAGTTGCGTGGGAAAGAAGTACGATCAATTCCCCCAGGCTATGAAAGCGTTCATAGAAACAAATTTCAAAATGTTGGACATCAACGCTGACGGCGTTGTCGGCATCGAGGAGTTCAGATACGACTGCGTACAAAGGATGGTCATTGAAAACATTGAAGTCTTAAACGACGCCTTCAACAGCTTGTTGAACGTAAGCATACCGTTACGCTTAAAAATTAAGATGTCGGACATCGAATAATCTCCGTATATTTTTTTAGGACGACGACAGAAGAAAGGGCGGCCTCACCCTGGCCCGTTACCAAGAATTATTCGCCGAATTTTTGGGCGATCCCAGTGAAACCAACTCCGGCGTATATCTATTCGGACCTCTCGATTTAGCTTAAAATAATATGGTCGATATGGAGAGAAAACATATCCTGAAAGAAAAAGCTCTTAAATCAGCAAATTTCGCCAATATTCAAGTTTAATATACAAATAAGCGATCATAACGCAAAATAAAACTGAAAACAGAATTTTGCTGAGCGATAAGATCTATTACTATCGTGAAATCATACCAAATTGATCTAATTTTATGATATATTTGTAAAAAAATAATATTTATAATAAAAACATTATAATATAACAATCTTTCAATACTTTCCATCAAAGTTTAATATATACAAGACGAGCGAGTGAAATTGGCGTGATAAATCAAAAAGGTAAAACATCTTTATGAAATTTTCCAAACGACCCCACAATTGAGAGCATCCGATTTATATAACCTAAAAACAGACAGGCGCGTTTGGAGGCCACACATCAGATCTAATATGATAAAAATTATCCTCAATCTAATTCCGAGCTTTCCTGGCTAGTCGGAACATATATGGGCTTCCTGTGACTACGTCTTCGGTCCAAAGCTTGGCTATGGTCGACAATAGGTTTTGGGTATACAGCTGTGCCCTCCACACCAATCTGAATTATCCAACTGCTTCCTAATTCTCGGAATTATCCATAATGGAAACTCTTATTTTGCAAAGTTTGAGTTTTTCTTGAATTAACTCGTTTAATATAAATCCTACATGTCACAAACTTTCTTTATTTGTCTAAAAAAGTATAAAGAATAAATATTATCAAAAATCATTGTCCTTTATTGTCTACAACTGCAAAAAAACACAATAATATTCACTGCTATTGCTTGCGATGTTTCTACTCGCTCACATCTGGTACAATGTAGGAATGAAACGTGCAAATGAGACATCACCGAGAGCGTTGTCAATTACGCATCATATTGATTAGGTAAAAAATCCAAAATATCAACCAAATTATGATTTGACATGAATATCGCACATCATGAATAATTATTTTTACTATAGAATAATCCATTTTAAAAAAAAATGTCGAGATATCGATGAAGAATTCATCAATATCTTGACTTGAAATGATTGGGGTCTATTTTTCATTATAAATACTATATTATCGAGTGGAGTCGAGTGTTGTCGCGTGCCAGCATCAGACGTGGTGGCGATGGCGGTCGGGCACAATCATGGTTTTGTAGATTCTACGGAGCTATGAGGATTCAGTCTGCTATCCAGGCCAATTCAGTGATGTGTGTGCCCGTAGCACCCGATCAGATCATAAATTAAATACGAATTGGCTCTAACCTCATCTGTTTATTATTGTTACAATCCGAGCGTGACAGCTCGGCTCCCGGGCTTTGGTTGGTGACCTGACCCGTATTCGAAGAGCCAAGATAACCTGGAGAACGTCGGTCACAGTCATGATATCATGGTTAAGACGGAGGTGTCCTCTAGGTGGCAAAGACCTACCTCAGGGTTATAAGGCCACGTAAATAATAAATAAATAATATTATACTATATAATATGAAAAAAATAAAAAAAAAAATCAAATACCAAGCGGCTTGGGTCCCCGCAATATGGACACGAAGGGGGAGCCCTCTAGTCACGTGTGAGACTCGAGTCTCTTTAGCCTCGAATGCCATTTTAGAGTCTTGATAAGACCCATGCTCTCAGCGAGTGAGAGCCTTGTGGCTGGCAAATGATGATGATTATGATGATATATATAATATATTATTTAATATCGATTTTAACTCTTTATGGTCCGCAAGAATATTTAGAAAACCTTCTATGAGGATCCGCTCACTTTTGCAAAATAACGGTAAAAATGATGAATAAAAATGATGGTTTTGTATATAAAAAATAACTCCCATACCTAGTTGGAAAATTGGAAAGTAGCTTCTTTAGTTGTCTATGGCTTTATTACATCTTTACGTGAACGGACGGACAATAATACTTTCAGTACATGTGTTGCCGGACCATAAAGAGTTAAAAAATGTAATTCATTTTATTAAATTATTATTTTATACTTTCATTCATTTTTTTCCTTTTGGCGCCTGTGTGCGTTGCACAATGTAGCCATATGGACGGCGCGCCCCTGTACATAATAGGAAAAAAAATTAAAACGTTGCAAAAATAGTAAAAAACATGTATGTGAAGCAGTGGCGTACGGTGATGTTCATGCTGGGTGTGCTGAATGTGGAAAAACAAATTTAAAAAAATATATAGTTTTTTTTTAATGAATTTTATTATTATTTATACAATAATTCTATTCTTCGTTTTTGCGACATAAATTTTTCAACTAATATCAATGGAGCAAGAAATATTCAAAGAATAGAATTATTGTATAAATAATAATAAAATTCATTTAAAAAATAACCGTATTTTTTCCACATTCAGCACACCCAACATCAACACCACCGTACGCCACTGATGTAGACATAATATAGCATAAAAGATATGTACAAAGTATATAAGATTGAGTATCGTCGTGAATTGCTCCGTTATATGAAATTATAATAACTCATATAAAAGATTTACAAAATGGTGATACTTTACATTGAAAATATCTACATAATTAGCCAAGTGATTGAGCAGAGTAATAGCTCTGGTTACCGGAGAGTTTCCGAGAGCACCTGTCCTCACATTTGGCAGAAGAAAAAGCAAACGGAATAGACTATCGCTATGCTGATAGCTGAGGGCTCGTAAATAAAAACATATTCTCACATGCCTATAGTAACTGTCAATATCACAACATAACCTAAAAAAAATAGGGGATGAAATATAAGCCGTACATTTTAAAAATTCATTTATTTTTTTAAAAATATCTGAACATCATAGAAAAACATTTTTTTTATATTCAAATGCATAGATCGCTTTGCGTTATGGGTATACAATTATTTTTTTATAAACATCAATTTTTTTTCCTATTTCTTATAAAACAATGTCTTAGAAAAATAATTAGAATCAACACAGAGAATGCTTCTTCAAATTTTTGTAATCCGTATGTAATTAAATATTGATATTCAACGATGAAAATATAATTTTTACGGTAACCCAAGTATATATCATGAAAAATATTTTCTAATTCTGTTAATAATAATTATACACATATCAGAAGATCAGAATTTCTAAGCCAGCATTCGAACATAGCCCACGTGGACGTCGTGATCAGCTAGCCAAGACGTACTAATCAGCCTAACCATTATTATAAGAGATAGCCGGTAATACAAATATTTAAAAAAAGATGCTATGCCAAATGATTATGATATGATCATATGAATCTGATAGTTCCTATAATATACAATTCTTATATTAATTTAAATTAATAGTATGGATACATATGATAACTAGTTAAGTGTGCGAAAATCATCGCACGACCCTGGAGAAAGGCGTTTATTAACAATTTATATGAATGGTGTTTAATTAATTTACATCAACTGGAAGATACATAATCAAAATCAATATATTGATATCAAACATCGATAAAAAAATATTTGCGCTTATAAAAATATCGTGTCAGAGAATCAAAATCAATTTTTTATTATATAATAAATTAATTGACGCATCATTTCATCACGGTACGGACGAAATAAATACTTTATCATAGATCGTCACGAGTAAGATGATTATATACAGATGAGTATAGCACGTTTTTGCATTATGTATCTACCGTTATCGATTATCTATACAAAATCAAACAGATGGAATTTAACTATAAAATAATAAAAAAAAAATTATAAATGTTTTTTATTGGAATGTAAAAATTATACATAATAAATCATAAATAAAAGCTGAATTTTATTGAACGATATAAATAATAAATACATAGGTCAATTTAGAAGTATATACAACTTCTCACAAAAAAAAATTAACGTTACTAATACATTGCGGTTGAACAGAATAAATTTTGAATTATGAATCGTTTAAAAAAAAACAATGAATTTCTATACATTTATAAACATTTTTGTCACAATTTCGATAACATATCCATGTACACATTTCACTAATTAATATATAAAACATTTTAACTTATTCCATATTTAAATACCACACCACGTGCTCGAAAACACTATCATCTATGGATATCCAATGTCATTATACATATATATATTTTTCTTAAATTGAATTTTCATCAGAATGTTCACACTATTTAAGGTAACGGCCGGCCGTATTCACCATTGTAGATTTCCACGTCGCTCATATTATGCGTTTCAAAATATACACCATGATATGAAATATTTATTTACACAGCTACGCCGAAATAAAGTGAAAAAAAAATAATACGTGAAATGCATTGAATGAAGATTATCACATAAACATGAGATACAAAAATACTAGGATTAATAAAAAAGATTCGATATTACAGTAACGACTAAGCACTGCAAACGAAAATAATTCACTACCGCAATTAATAAATGTGGAGTGCTACTAATGATGCGACGCTAATGACGCTGTTACTGATTTTGTTTATTAATAAATATATAAAAATATTTTGTTGTTATTACTAAAAATAATATCACACTTGTGTACTTTTATCAAATACTCGTTAAAATTGAGATTATAATTTCAAGCATTCGTTCGGAAGTTTTAGAAGAAATAAAAACGAGGCCATTCTATCAAATTAATTTATACATCAGTCTTTCATAACGAGAATGTAATTTTTTTTTATAATTTCAACCCAAAATAAACACTATTATTGATAAATGATTGATCACCGATCTTGCGATGAGTATTCATAAACCCGTGCCCCATTAAATTGTAGCTAATATTAAAAAAAATGGTGTAATCAAAGTCGTTCAAGCAAGCTATGTGCAAAACAAGTCCCAACGATACATTGTGTGCGGCGTGAGTGATCGTACGTAGAATCGCCGCTGTTAATTGCGGTTGGGGTTCTGCACATAATACGTGTTTAGCTCGACACAATATCATGAGCGGTGTGGTGATGATGCAGCAGTGGTTCGTGCTGATTTATACTGCTGTAGGTGAGGCGAGTGCGTCCGCGGGGGCCCCCCAGCAACCTAGCGCTGTCAGGCACGTCACCACTTCGGTGGGACCGGCCTCTTCTTCGGGTTATGCCTGAATGGTTAAATATTAATTTTACAAAATATCTAAATGATATATTTATACTAAGCGTATTAATCCGTCAGCGCCCATTCCGTAAATTCATATTTCAACGACAAAGATCTAATCGTCGGATTTAATAAAAATCAAAAGTCTCAATGGATAGCTTAATTAATGGGCGTTTACAGATTAACCGATACATTGTGCATTTAATAATTAGTTCCAACAACATTACGCTGAAGTCAAATTGTCGATCTGTCGAATAATATTTTTCCAGAACGAGAATTTGAACAAGAAATTAAAAAAATACATGCATGGAAAAAAGTAACACCATATACTACGTTTCTAAATGATTATTGTATTAAATATATCTCTCCTATCGTAATGACGAGTGTTTTAAACATTATTTTATATAAAATTATATCAGAAAAATCGGTTGAAGGTTGTAAAGTTAGGGGAGCGGAATGTTACTCGGGATCTATATCACAAAAAAACAGTATTGCAAATATTTAAATGAAAAATGAGTAGATAATGTTAGTAGAGAGCTTTATACGTCCTCTAGAATTAACATTATCCACAGAATAATCTACGATAGAACTGCATATTTTATTATACTGATGGATAAATCCAATAAGGGTTAATAAGTGTCAACGAAAAAAGGATTTGGACGATATGTGTATAGTGTCAAGACTTGTTGGTAACAACAATCTGACATGATTGTGTAGTAACTCACGACTGGGTTTAGATAGAACTAAGTTAACTTTCTGCGGAATTCTATATGATATTGGCGAGGGAGTGAATGTGAGTATCATTCGAACCCACCACTCCCTCATCTTTAAAAAGTCAATCATGTCTTGAATTCTGGGTAACAATTGTCTACATGTTGTGGTAATGTAATTAACACAAATAAAAGAAACATCTCATAGATACTGGCCAGGGAGTGAATGCGAGTCTAACAATCCACACCCCCTCATTTTTAAAATTGTCGCTCATGTCTAGGATTATCAGTAACAATAATCTACATATTGTGGTTTAATAGTTAACGCAAATAAAACGAGTACTTGATTGATACTGGCCAGAGAGTGAATGTATGTCTAATAATACACCACCCCCTCATCTTTAAAAAAAATCTCTCGTGAGTGACAATTCTTTACATATTGCGATTTTCTAATTTTTGTAATTAACGCAAATAAAACGAATATCCGATTGATACTGGCCAGGGAGTGAATGTGTGTCTAACAATTCAACACCTCCTCATCCTAAAAAAAGTGTCTCGTGTCTCGGATCTTGAATAACAATAACCTGTTATGGTTATATAGTTAAATGCAACCAACACGAATATATAATTCATACTGGCCAGGGAGTGACTGTGAGTCTTGAAATGCACCACCCCCTTATCTTAACACTCAGGCGACCGGGCCTTGCGCGCCAAATTTACGCGTGTTACCGCACATGATTTTGTTGGCCCATGCGGCATTGACTATTTTGACATGTAGAGCAATTAACGAACAGTAATATGTCATCAGGGTAAAAAAAAAATATCTGAAATGTTATCTACTAACATTTTACACATTATTATGTATATATCAGGGAATTCAAACTATGGATCTGATTATTTATTTCTGTTACATTCTCATATTACACAGTCATCGACTAAAAAAAAGCAAAAAATAATTGTTGAGAGTCACTAGACTTCCGAGAATTAGGGCTTATTCAGAGAGCTATAAATTTCGAAGAATTGGGATAAAAGGTATGTATAATAAATAATATGAACAGTTACAATAACAGACTGGTCGTAGAATTAAAAAAATATCCTCAGAATTGTCATCTATTTAGCCTTTTCGATGTAAACCAGCGGTAGCGAGTTTCGATTTATACCGCTTACGAAAATTTCCGCGCGGGCGCGGGACCGGTCGCCCGAGTGTAAAAAAAAGCTCATATGTATTGGATCGTGAGTAACAATAGTCTACATATTGTGGTTATGTAGTAAACACAAAAAAAAAATATCTGATTGATATTGGCCAGGGAGTGAATGTGAGTCTAAAACAATACACCACCCCCTCATCTTTAAAAAATCGTATCGAACTCTATATGGATGAGTCGGGCTTTGGTATAAACTGTAATGGCACTAGAAACGTTTAGTATTCAAATGATTAAACATTTTTGTTTATTATAATAAAAATAAAATCTCTTTTATAATTTTTATTTAAGAAAATAAGAAAACCTTGCTACCTGACATATCAAATTTAGATTAAAACTATTTTACAATCCAAACAAATCGGATATAATATCAGAAAATAACTTGAACCCGATATAATACAATTTATGATAGGATGCGGTGTTACTTCGTTCCACTGATGTATAATTATATACTTATTTGTAATAAAAAACATTTCTAAAACATCAAATTTAAAAAAAAAATGCAGTAAACTCATTCAACCTAGGTATTATTAGCAAAAAAACAAAAATGAAAGCCATACAGTGAAACCTTTTATTTAAATTATCTATTGATACAAAATGAGAGGTAAAATAATAATTACACATGCTGAATTGTCGAGATGTATAGCGAAAATGTTAAGTGCGGAAAAATAATCTTAAAGATTTCACTGTACCATATTAATACCATCACGTTTTTGTTAAATTTATTCTACGATGCAATCAAAGATAGATCATATGATAAATAATAATGTATACATGATTAGTTTTATTTAAATTTTGATCTATCGATAATTTGAATTGAAACTATATAATAAAATTTGATCCTTTTTTTGCTGTATTTGAATAAAAAATGAGAAACCATTATTCTAATCTACGTTAGAACTAAGGATGTTATTTCGATGATGATTTTAAATTACCTTATAGATTTAAAAATTGATCAAGCAGTAAATTAAATTATCCGGTGTTGTATAAATTAAAATAAGCATGCCTATCAATGAATTAAATCCTTCTCAGTCAACATCCAAACATACTCAAATCATTTTTTAAACATTCCGTATTAGTGTATAATTATAGTAGCATACCTGATATAATTAATTGTACAAATTGCGACTCCATGCACTAATCTAAGTGTGTATATGTTAAATAAAAAAGTAATAAAATTATCTACACGTTTATTGTTAAAAATTAAAAATAAATAAATTAAACAAAAAGGACGACATACAAGTAATATAAAATATATTAATATTAATGGCATGCAATGTCACCAAGTATTCAATGTTAGTAATGGCTTAATGTGACAAAATAGTTCAGCTCATGAGAAATCGATTTTTTCGATGACAATGAATATCTTCATCTTCTTCAATGCTTACTCTTGTTAATGATGTTTCTTGGACGCCCTTCTGTGACATTGCACGCTTGTGATTGGCCAGCTTTACCCTGTTCATCGGCGAACCTGTGAAATTCAATATTACCCATGTGTCCAGTATATACGGTTCCAAATAATTTTCATATTATAAACATAGAGAATACATGCGAATCTCATAAATGCATATTGCACTTCGATTACAAAAACTACAAGATTCGACATAATTTATATAGAAAAAAGTTGATTTTTTAATCGTAGATCATTATAAAATTGATTGGATTAGATAATTTAGAATGTTTTAATTTATCGAGTAGTAAATTAGTAAGTGTGATGATATTTAGTCGAACATTTGTATTGTTATTGATTCGATTAAAGATATTTCAAGCAAAAAACCAAGGATAGTAGGGATGTTAATATCGGAGAATAAAACAATAACACAGGCAAATTAAATCAACAATATAAATCATAAGGTAATTTAAAAAAAAAAATGAATCTCTATATAATAATATTTATGATTGCGGGAATGGAAAGAGAAAGCGTATTTTCTGTAAAACGACTCGTAATAATACATACCAATATAACTGAGAAGCACCGGCAGGAATATCAAACCGTGAGCCGCTCCGAATAATACGATACCCAAATACATTCTGAAGTAGAACACCTGAAACAATGGCAATATTTTAAGAAAACAATTTGTTGCGCTCGTTTAGTTTTTAATTGCAAATACGTACCTGGAAGATTTGACTCTTTGCGAATCCGAGGACAATGATGCCTCCGAATTTAGTGAGTGTTATTCCGGAGAAGACGGAGCTTCCCATTTTCGTTAAGGCATCGTTCGCGCGAAGCAGTCTCGAGCCTTCGACGCTGACTGAAAAACTGTGCACCAAATGCGAACAGAACTCCACGGCTATTCCCACGGCCATCACTAGATTCACCAAGGACACGGCGTTCAACGTGATATTCCACCAGTACATGAGTCCACCAATGTTCACGACGATCATCGTTATCGTTATAACGACCACTAACGATGAAAACGTGTCGAAACCCATCAAGAAAAATGTTACTACGAATATAGCCAACACTGATATGCCCATGGATTTCAACGTATCCGGCCACATAGTTAAATACTGCTCGTAAAATACGTAGAACACCGAATAGGGGAACACTGTCACTGTTTCGTTGAGCCCGCGCGCTCGTAAATCTTTATTTATCATCTCGGTAATGTTGGCGGATATTTTTCTGGCCGCTCTCAGCGCTTCGTAATAATCTTTGCTGGTTTTCAACACGGTGTGGTATGCGCTGAAGTATGATGCGCCGATTGTTGCGAGATTCGGATTTTTCGAATCCAAGAAGTCGTAGTTGACTCCTTGGCCGTATGCTGCGTGTCCGGCCTTAGCACAATTTTCGTCGGGATTATCTTGAAGGAAGAAAGGAGTGTACTTTTGGAATCCTGTGGCGTTTGGTCGATTTTCGTTTCCGCCGATAACTATCTCGCATTTCGAACATGACATTTCTGCAAATTTAAATAAAATATTATATTATAACGGGGAATTTAATATTATTAGGAAGGAGCTCGGGATTCGGATAGATTAAATGATGGATGCATTGAATCATGAATCCTGTAGACAGCAAAATTTTTATTGTAAATCCGATTACAGCGACGGAATTCTGATCTGGGGTTTACATATTGACTTATTAGACTTGAGAACTAACGAAGAACTTCAATCATATGCTTTATATTGCAGTGTACTATTAGAGTGCCCAGGAAGACTATCGTCTTCCTAGATGATTACGACTCTATAACTAAACTCTAAATCCCAGGGAATCCCTATATAGATTCTTAGAGCAGTGGTTGGAATGACATCATTCTTTGTTTGATCTATGGGATATGTCAATAAGGTAGCCTCCTTCCTCAAATAACAAAGAACCCCTAACCTAAATACCTCAGAGTCACCTTTGATAGAACTTGTTTGATTAGTTTCAAGAGCCATATCATAAAGAATGCAATAAATGTCAGAGAACCAGGGTTTAGCCTAATACGGAAACTGGCTGGCACAGGTTGGGGTGCAAACACACCAACATTAAGAACTGCGACGATGGGGTTAGTCTACTCTACGGCAAAATATTGTGCGCCTCTATGGGAAAACAGCCACCACACGCAGAATAGATGTAGAATTATACAAGAAGGGTAACATCCTGGATTACCGAAAGATAATACACTCGGCGCTCAGGCCCTTTAAGACCTGGTAAGGAACACTTGAGACAATCCCTGGCCAGGTTGACCCGGCTCCCTAACCCACTCCCCTCCGTAAAGCTAGCAGATCAACCTGCACCAGGATTAAGTAGCCAACTAATGTTATTCTTTGTGTGTTCTAAAAGGACAGAGACAACGCAAAGTAAAATCCATATGAAATTGTCATCATCAGTGACACAATTCCATATATCTCTGTGGGACCATGCCCTCGATATATGGAATTATGGCCTAATTTTAAGTTACAGTGTACCATATGCTTTAAAAAGCGATCATTCTAGAAATATATTCGGATTAATGGTTCCAATAAACTCGAATGTGACATTGTTGCATATTTTGACACTTTTCCCGATGTTACAATAATTTTTTTCCTACTTATTTGGGTATTAAATGAAGGGTACTTACTTTCATGAGGACAAAAACTGCCGTTGCCGGGGAAATATTTGCAACATCCGTCGATTGAAGCCCAATCCAAGAAATCATCTAACCAAGAGTTGGAAGGTCTACCTATGTACGTCTCGACGCCAGTTCTCGATGCTGAAAAAAAATTCAGAAAATAAAATATGTCCGCAAGAGTCTGTTCCCGATATTTTCAATATAAATATTTACCAAGATATAATTGTGTTGATACACTGTCGGGATTGCAGTGTAATCCGCCGCAGAGTAGATTCTGATTTTCCGTTTTGCTGTAATCCAATCCTTCGCCGACCACGAAATAAACAGGGGGTCCGATATTTAAATAAGATTTCAGATCTTTAAAGTATTTAAGTACGTGGCTATCGTGCGGCATGGATAGTTCTTGATCCAATCCGATCTCGATATGCGGAGCAACCTGAATTTCATATCAAAATCATTAGACGTTTAGAAAATCAAATTGATAATTATTCTTTAATATTACGTACGGCAATGCTGGAACACAACCATCCGAAGAAGATCACCATCACGGCCGCTCTCACAGATTTGGTCATCAAGAACGGAGCGTAAATACTCTTGAAGAATTTATACAACATTCCCTCGGATACATCGTCGGGATTCGTTTCTTTCTTATCTCCTCTTAGACAGCATAATATATCGAATCTAAAACGGAAGTGAAATTTTAAAAATCGTCGTTAAATAAAATATATTAAATGAATACACACCTGTTGGAATTTTGACGCATTGTATCGAGAGCTAAAAGACTAACGAAACTCGTTATCTGAAGTAAGAAATCGATGAGCAATGCCATGACAGCATACAGAGCGAACGCTCGTACTGCCGGCATATCGCTCAATCCTCCTAAGAAGAAACAGCACGATTCCGAAACAGACGTAAGTAGCATAGACGGTCCCACTTGCCCCAATCTAAACAATAATAAACAAAGATGTTAATGAATTTCGTAAGACGGGTAATAATTACGAGATGTTATATTGAAATTTACATTCTGCCGATGTGTTCGGCGACGGTCTCGTTGGCTTTTCTAGCCTCGCGCTGATGCGTTTGAACAAGAATAAATATGTTATCTACACCGACGGCTAAAACTAAGAACGGTATAACTTCTATTATAATGAGCGTTGCTGGAAGACCGATAAAACCAAACAATCCAACGGAGCAGGCAACTGATGCCAAGACTATGAAGACGCCTAAAAATAAATAAAAAAAAATCAGTAAACACAATACGATTTAATTTATATTAATCAACGTTCAATAAATACTAACCTCCTAATCCCAGTGTTATTTTACTGTCGATTAAAAGTCTGCTACACGAATTTAATTGCCCCAAACTGATGGCGATATAAGCAAACATAATAATATAAGATACTAGAATGGTCAGAACATCCGATTGCGATTCTCTATATAATTCATCTTCGATGGATCGCTCGGATGTAAAAGCGACGTCCATAAACGGCGGCATTTCAGTTTGCGTCCAGTTCTTCATCAGATCAATATATTTCTTCTCCCATTCCATAGCCGGTTGAATCTACAAATGCAAATTATTAAAAATTGAATAACTTTTACTAGGATTAGAGAAAATTCGTAAAATAAGATCGTTACTTTTGATTTGTTATGATAATTGTTCACTATGAATGTAAGAATAATAGCGGTTGCTTCTTCGTATTTCGCATCTTTGCTCAACGATTCTCCGGGTTTCAAAAATCCTCCTAATGCCACACCCGGATCCACAGGTCCTCCATACGGTGCTAAGCACAGCGGATTATAAGGATTCCTAATGAAAGAAATACATTGTTTAACGATAATGTAATGTAATGGTTTATGTTGCGAATGACTGGAGTCTTTTAGGCTTTTAGAGAACAGATTAGCCCAAGATTAGAACTTGAATTATGACTCGAATTATAAAATAAACGATAGAGTATTTTGAAAATGACACACAGCTTAAACATTATTTTCTGAGGCTAGCTCTAAAAAAGTACTCAGAGTCTCTTGCAACACTAGTGACAGTGCAATAATATGCGGATAAAAATACTTACTGGGTGCAATCTTTAAAATGATCGAGGTAATTCGTTTCAAAGCCCAACGGATCCGTATCAGTCTCATCGAATGTTTCCTTGTCATCTTGATAATATCCCCATACGGACTGAACGACACACTTGTCAATCGTAGGAGGTCCATTGAATGGCGAAGTCAGCGGAGCAAAGCAGATACGTTCCAAACCAGATCCGTCCGATTGTCCAATTTCTTAAATATGATCAAACATTAGCATCATAAATATAAAAAAAATACACGATTCTATCGAGTAATATCAAAATACCTTTGATCTTCTCTTGCAAATCGAAAACGGCCATCATAAATTCTTTATTAAAAACGGGTCCAAACTTGATCGGGCCGTTGGACGTATTATGAACGATATTCGGCAAACCGATCGCTTTAATTATAATCATTTCGGTTCTGTAAAACGGTTCAAAATGCGAATCAAAATATTGACGCTCAAGCCTCGCCCGAGAGTTGGGAGCGGCCCATAATTCGACCGGATCAGTTGTGACCTTTACGTATTTAATACCGTGTCCCAATGCTGTTACCACGCACAATCCTATAAAAAATTAAATATATATTATACAATAATACCGTAAAACAGTAACGATTAAAGTGTAACTAAATTAAAAAATCAGCTTACCAAAGAATAAAACAGCCCATGGTCTTTCGGCACAGAAAGTACCCCACCATCGGAAAAAGTCCTCCAATTTAGTTTCAGTGTTAGCGCCGAGCTTTTCTAAAAGGGTCGTTGGAGTCGCTTCGGAATCCTCGCCCTCGCATCTATCGGGCTGATCGATGCCACCGGTCGGTGTACACGAGAGTTCTTGTTCATTATCCGACGCTATACCTATATATAAATTATTTTAATAATTCTGCCGTCAACGTATAACGTTAATTAAAAACAATCGTTAAATTGACATGATTTCCAGATACAAAATACAACCATAATTAAAATTGTGCTCCCTTTTAACCAATTATCTATAATATAGTGCTGGTATAATTTAAAAAAATTATAATCCACCTATATATTGTAAACATAAGTTTAAATCAAATCAAAATATCTAAATTCCAACACCGTATAGGTTAAAAACTACGATTGTGAAAATTTTATTAGCTCAAGAATTTATTGAAATCATGCATCAAAAATATTATCATTACAGTAAAATTATTTTATAAGCAGTGAGCACAGGAATAATCGAGTAAAAGCATTAAATTATATATTTTACACATAAATATTTCATGAATTTAATGAGTTAGCAGAAGAGTCCGTTCGGTTTTTACCGGCCCCATCTACATACAATCTAATAAATATGAAGATACCTTTTTTAGCGACAAAGTAAAGGAATCGATCAATAGCGACTCTCAAAAAACGAAGAATAGAGTTGTCGTATAAATAATAATAAAATTCATAAAAAAAATACTGTATTTTTTTCCACATTCAGCACACCCAACATCAAGTCCACCGTACGCCACTGATGGTGCCCCTGCTATAAGGTAAAAATATATTTTTTTTGCATTTACTATCCAGTAAATGTTGTAGTTGAAGTAATTATATTTTCAGATCAATATGTTGTTTAATAAATAAGTTATGACGTTTTTTGTAAAATACGATAAAATTTCGGCAAATCGTCCTCGCACATGTTTAACTGTGATTCGCTTCAAAGGCAATGTGTTCATTTGGTAACCTTCAAAGTGCTTTTTCCAATTATTGAAACACTTTCCAAATACAACGAAGGAATTAATTCCGAGTAGAGTAAATTCTTGGAGCAAGAAATTAAGAATCTGTCAATAAGACGACGGCTCTAGATACTGAAACGATTTAAAAAACCAAACGGACCTCTCAACCAACCCAATAAAATGTATAAAAGCATAATGGTTAGACTTTATACATATATAGGCTCATAATATTTACAGCTGTATATATATAAATAATATTTTTGTTAATTATATCACATAATAAAGGTGAATTAGAAAAATATAATAACTAATAATGTAACTTTTAACGATTGATCGATTAAATTTAAGTTGACTGTGCTCATTACTTGAAACAATGACCATGAAAAACCTACTGGATCTGTGTGACTGGAGGGGTGATGTTTCTGGACCCTGTCGCACACCTGCCAATCGCCGGCCCATCGTTTCGACGCCACCTCCCCGTGACCTCATCCACCCATCTACAAAACACACCCCAAAACTTTCTAATTCACCACAATATACACATGCACCCAAAGCCAATTGCATCGTTTGAATTGTAAATCGCATCATTGAATCAGATATTAAATGTGATAAGTAAAAAAAATTAGGCAGTGATGAACAGGTACCACGCATATATATATTGTATTAGCGTACCATGCAAATGAGAATGTATATATCGATTTGTGAAGGCGATCAAGATCATGAATATAAGAGCGAAAGCAGATTATTTACAAAACCGTTTATCGCAATAAAATCATATTTGAGTATGTAATACACCAGTAGAATATTATATAGAAATATCACAATCGTATATAAAATACATCGGCGTTTCTCATTCGCAGAAACGGAATCATATGACTTACACTTAACCTATAAAAACACTTACCTAAATTCATATCTAAAATATATTAGGTGTGCCGGAAAGAAATATATATTTTTTTTGTCTTATTTGAGATAAATCCAATAGTACTGTTTCTTGGCTTTCGTTTTTGTGTCATATATTTTATTTTATTTTTAAGAATAAAATGAACTAGCCCAAAGCATTACTTCAATCAAGGCTGGAGTGCAAGCAAGACAAGAAAAACTTCACGCCCCAAAATCAGGACGACCCTCAAAATTCAAAGATGATCTGCTAAAGGCCGTGGTAGAATCAGATCCTCGCCTAAGTATCAACGAAAAGGCTACTGCTCCATGGTCCACAGTTTAAGAACATTTTTAAAAAAATCAGATGGGTTTTTGGGTTCCGCACACGCTGTCCGATAGTAACAAAGAAGAGCGAATGTGTACCTGGCTCTCTTTGTTGTCAAGAAACAAAGTTCGCCCGTATTTGAGCCAAATTATGACGAGCGACGAAAAGTGAATTGCGTACGACAATGTGACGCGAAAATAACAATGGCTATCGAAAAAGAAGTACCTGTTCCAACACTAAAGCCCGGTATAACCCTTCACAAGGTCCTTTTATGTGTCTGGTGTGGTATTCATGGAATTATGCATTATGAGAAATTGAAACCAGGAAATACAATAACTGCAGAACTTTATTGTAGACAACTCGAAATAATGAATGAGAAACTAAAAAGATAACCTAACACTGCAAAGAAGACTCGTGAACAAATTGAGAGTCCTGAAGCATCTTCCATATATTCACAAGATCTTGCTACTTCAGATTTTTATCTTTTTAAGTCGATGGAATAAAGGATAAAAAATTTAAAGTTCTGAAAGAAGTCGAAAATGATATAAATACATATTTCAACTCCAAACTCTCAAATTTTTACAGAAAGGGGATTGAAAAATTGCCTGAAAGATGGCAAGCAGTCTTAGATAACGAAGGAGATTATGTTTTGTAATAATATGTTTAAAAATATTCAAATAAATGCTTTTGATTATGAAAACAAAAACAAGTGGATTTCTTTCCGGAACACCTAATATATATCATCATCATTTGCCAGTCACGAGAAACTCACTCACTGAGCGTATAGGCCTTACCAGACACTCGAATATTAGTCGAGGCCAATGGAATCTCACACGCGACGTGAGAGCTTAAGTTCGTACCACAGGAACCAAACCGTCTTGGTATGCGGTTTTTTGTAAAGAATTTTCCCTCTCTTGACCATTGCTAGCATTATAAATATATAACTCAAGAGATTAGTCATTTATGTATTTGAATACAGGGTATTTTGTCCATGTAGATAATATATTCTAATGAACGAGGACAGATGAATATCCTCATACATGACCATGACTTCTACTCTTTATTACTGAAGTGAACAACACAAATAATAAGTCACGAAATAATATCTGTTATCAAATAAAATGGGATTCAATTGATGCCGATTAGATTAAACGTGAATAACAATTGGCTTTTTGGTACCACATAATTAATTAACCCTTTGCCCTCAATGCAATTAACATTTGAACAAAATCAAGCAAAATTATATTAAAAAAAAAATTAAGAAACATATTTCCAAAACCGAATTAATAATATAGACTAAACATGAATGAAAATATTGCTTGAGAGCAAAAGATTAGTCGAGTCAATCACAATTTATCAAGATTAATACGAAAACAATAGACATGCTTATAATTAGACACAAATATTTTAGACAATATATGTAAAAATTACGTCGTCCTTGATAAAACCACAACGCTCATAAATTTTAGTGGTCAAGCGTTTTATCAGCTGAATAATTAAACCACAGTTTAATAAAATTACCTAGTAATATATATAGAAAATATATCACTGATGAATATTATCAACTATGATACATAGAACATGAAGAATGTTCAATCGTTAGACGCGGATAGAAACAAATATAATATTAGTTACGTCTTATCAAACTATATTAGAAATAATTATAATTGATTAACGCATTTGAATGAATAGTTAATATAGTTAGTACACACAACATATCTATACATACATATCAATCCGAATATACTGAAAAAAAAATAATGGATGTCCGGAAAATAATATTTCATTACATAAAAAATGAAACTGACGGCAAATTTTCACTCGTGCGTCAAATTCAAACACACAACACCCTGCATATTTCACTTAAAATATTTACGTTATGCGATTGCTTACCGACTGTGTTATTTGATGACGACGGTGTACAACAAAACACTCCTCCGAGGAAAAGGAACGAGCCGAGTATAAACACAATTAGCATAATTAATGCATAGCCGTCGAGACCGGCGACGATAAACGGAGCAGGCGGCGGAGGCGAGGGAGGAGCGACGGGACACGACGCCTCGCAATCTAAACACGAACAAGCCGTGCCGTTCTGTAAATTAAATTAAACGTTAAAAACATATTATTGTCAACATGAGATCCGATAAGATCGGCGTCTTACATTTACGCTGACACTGCACGGATATGAGGGCAGCGGAATGGGTGTAAATCCATCGATAGGCTCGTTCGATGGAATATAGGTGATTTGAAACGGAACATAAGGATTTCCGTCTGCGTCTCCCATGTATCGGAACCAACGTAAAGGCGTGCAACGGGACGCGCCCCAAGAACCGCACATCAAATCCAACGCCAGTTGTCCCGTCGAAGGTACTTGAACCTGTGAACGTAATAAAGTTTAATAAAATCATAAAAATTAAAGCATTTTTAATAATCAAATATATTTTTACCCCTTTGCACGAATCGAAGACGCCGTTCATATATGTTTCTGTTAAATGCACTTCGATGGATGTTATGATATCTTGACCTATAATTAAAATCAGTATAGAATAATTAATCAATATATTAGGGGAACCAAAAAGTGATTGAAATTTCTTCGTTGAGCTCATTCCGTGTCGAGACACGTAAGTAAACAAGTAAGTTTTGGTATTACATTAAAACTATGGTTGTAAATTTTATTTTCTGGTTAATTTATTTTTTCTATCAAGGGGGAAAGATGTCAGGATTCCGTCAAGGAATGAAGGCAAACAAAGCAGTGAAAAAAAATTACCGATACCTCTGTAATTTCAGGGATATTTTGAAACTAAACAAGTGTCATCAGTAGTTTAAAAATAAAAATATGGATCTCAAAGATGTCGCACGAAAAGGATGACCCCAAAAATTAGATGAAGATATCCTAAAAGCGATAGTGGATTCGTTAACTCTTCAAACAATAGAAGAACTATCATTGAAGATTGGCTGTCCATGGTCTACAGTTCAGGATCATCTTTGTCGAATAGAAAAATTGTAAAGACAAGAAATTTGGGTTTTCTCATGAACTGATGACGGCGCTCGATCAACGGTAGACCATCAGTGAGTCTTTTTTGTCTCGATATGAATCCAATCCGTTCTTGCGGCGAATTGTAACTGTAGATGAGAAGTGGGTGCTATACAATAATCCTGTACGAAAAAACAATGGCTTTCTTCCGGGGAAATACCTGTTCCGACCCATCGACCTACACTAACAATAAAGAAGGTCCTCGTTTGTGTGTGGTGGGATTTTTCTGGAATTATACATTATGAATTGCTTGAACCTCATCAGACTGTTACAGCGACAGTGTATCGTGAACAACTCGAGCGAATGAAACAAAAGCTCATAAAAAAATGATCTGTTTTGATCAATAACAAAAAAAGGAACCATCAACACGATAACACGAGGCCTCACTCTGCAAAAATAACACAGGAAAAAATCAGGGAGGTTGGATTGAACCGTTTAACTTATCCACCCTATTCCACATCGGATCTTGCGCTGTCAGATTACCTTCTTTTTAGATTGTTAGAGCATACATTAAGAGGTAAAAATAAAAATAATGTTGAATAAGTGAAAACGCACTTGCTAAGTTGTTCAAGGAAAAATTGAAGGACTTTTTTAAAAAGGGAATTGAACAACTGCCTTTACGCTGGCAAAAAATGTTGAAAAACGATGGAAATTATTTTGTTGATTGGTTTTTAAGTTTTTTTGTTAATAAATGAATGTTTAGACCAGCAAAAAATAGATTACTTTTCGGTCCCCTCTAATAGTATTGCTTAAAAAAATATATTACTTACCCGTGGGTAATGTTTGTGTTTCGACGACTTTCATAAAAGTCGATTGAATCGGTGAACACGTCAGGGCGCACAAATGATGCATAAAATTATCCATGCACGTTGGACACCGTTTCAAAAAATTCTGGGCGATTTGAACGTTCTTCGCGAAATCCATCGTTTGATTTACGCTGCAACAGGTCCTCACTCCCTCTCCGTGGTCCACAACTAATTCGGGACATAATTCTTTCAATATTTTCTGAAAAAATAAAACAAATACAATGATTACAATTTAATCAAAACATTTTCTTTATTAACCCTTAAAACTCGTAAGTCGACATATAGTCGACATCATGATTTCGTCTATATACATATATATATATATATAATAAAATATATAATCGACTTGATCAAAATAAATTACTGGGAATCATTATCAATTCAAAGTCCACGTATTCATCATCGCCTGATACGGACACACATAATTTCATATATATGATGAAAAATCCAATTATTATAAGACGTATTATGCATTGTAAGGAAAAAATTCAACATGAAGCCACATATGAGCATAAAACTTAATGAATCACAACTCATAAATATTACTTGATTACATACTAATTTTTTCATTTTATTATTACAATAAAGCAAACATGAACTTTGGATTAGATTATGCCGTGGGTAATAAGTTATATTATTTTATATTAATATAAATCCGAATGGGGAAATATCAAATGACAAGAGCAATTTACGTTTTATTTAAAAACATATGTAAATTATCATCGAAATATAACCCGTATTGCCAATGATTAAAATCATAAAATTGCATCAATAATAACTTTTTTAGGCGAATAAATGTTAGATGTTTCAAGGCTAACACGTTATAAAACTTTTTATTTGTAAAATATTTTTCATACATGTTTGTTTTTTCGCTACATAGTAAAAACAGACATAATAGATGCTTTATATATTTAATTAATTAATATATACTAAATTTTCATATAAAACAGAATACATTAACAAAATATATTCATATCATCATAGAAGAAAAAATCGAAGGGTAGACTATAAATGATAATGACTTTTTTTGCATACTTGTTAGATACTTATGCAAAACAAGAATTGGCAGATACTTATGCAAAAATATCTTTTGAAGAGAATGTTGGCGGGACGAAAAATTAAACTTAACACAACAACGGGGATTCAAACTATCATGGAAGTAATACTGCACTCAAAATATAAATAATCTTCAGAGCTGGACTTTATCTGATATTTACGATCTCCTTTACAGAAGTAATGCTATTGATGTCCTTATGCTGTTCAGATCTTAACCAAATATTATAGTTTTATTTTATTTATTGACGGCAGCTTACATCTAGCAGATTGTAGATAATCGCCGCTTTCCGCCACTACATTTGTATCGTAAGCGAATAGGATATTATTGACTATTTCTCCTATGTGTAATTTCTCTCTTCCAAGTATACATTAAATTCTCCTATCGTTTATTCTTAGTATATATTAAACACTACGGTAATAAAATGCATCTTATAACCAGCCTAATAAAATCCATTAATCTACCAGATGGCTAGTTAATCGTAGAAGAATTATATTTCATCAGCTTTCTTACTTTAACACTTAATAAATGGACATATCTTCGATACTAAGAAGGATTTGAAAATTCACCTGTTAGTCTTAATCATTCAGAGGCAGGAAATTACTAATCGCCATATGAGCAATTATATCCGAGAACAGTAATTAAATTATCGATTGAATAAATTGCTTTTTCTATGCACATAGTTTTGAGGTGAAGTTGTAATGTTTGATGTCATCATCATCAATTGCCAGCTACGAGACACTCACTTACTGGATGTAAAGGCCTTACCCAAACTCTCGAATGGTAGTCGAGGCCAGAGGACACAAGCCGACTTGGTACACAAGCGGTTTTTTGTAAAGAGTTTACCCTCTCTTGCCATTGCTGGCATTGGACGTGGATCTTCCACCACTGTTGGTATGGGATTTTACCCTCCGGACCATTTCTAGGCAAGTAAGAAAGGATTTGCCTTGGTATTCGTTCTCATCTTCTCTATGCATTATCTCCATGGAATAAGCCACAAGTGACAAGTCGCAAGTGAGTATTAAACTTGTTACGCAATAGCAATTCTTTCATCATGGGAAAGACCTCTTCAAGAGTGTCTTCTAAAAAGAAGAGGAAGCAAAAGCATTGAGACTAAACCATTTATCTGCCATCAGCTTAGGGTTTTCCTTCCCAGGGCATATTGGTTCTGCAGTGAGAAATCCGAGATACATTATTTTAGTTAAGAAATTATCAAAGTAGAAATATATTTATTTGTTTTATCCAGGTTTTGAAGAAAATTTAAGAAAGAATATGCTTGCAGCTATATTATGTCTAGTGTGGAAATGATTTTTATGGTGTTTTGGATATCAGTGTCGTGGATGAAGCACAAAGCGTTTAATAATCGCTTTGTGTTAACATAAATTTAACACAAAGAGTCTTAATCAATATTTGAATTATAAATAATGTTTTATTAGCATTAAAAAGATAAGATATCTAGCATTTGCATACATTACATTATTAAATAATACTGATATGATTAATATATATGTTGCGAACGTAACTCTTTTGTATTATTTAAGACGACATTTATAAGATAAATTAAATTAATAAAGATTAATCATCTGTTCTTCTACAAGTAATTGGATATTATCTCCATTTTATAATTTGTGATTATCAATGAAAAGAATGTTACGTTGTTTATATACGAGAGTATTGTACAGTTAAACCCCCACTAACACTAAAATCAGGACCGTGTTATTTGGAGTCGTGTAATTGGAGGTGAAGCCGTCGGCTGTGTGCGTATAGCCTGGCACGTGTTGAATACGACCCCTTTGTAACGTTTGACGGTATGTGAATGCGAACGCGCAATTGGAAAATTTGCGGCGAATATTTCAACTCGCGTGTAATTCGGGGTAGTGTAATTGGGGGTTCCACTGTATTTATTTTAACCCTTTATCTGCTGCACAACGATACATCGTTGTTTATCGACTAACTAGAAACATCTCAGCATCCAAAGAGTTAAAATTCTATCGCTTCGTGACGATGAATAAATAATGTTCATATAAAATGGATAAATACAACAATTGTAAATAATACATGTTATTCTAGATACCACAATTAGTCAACAGCAAACCTTTGGATACGATACTATGACGACACGAACGAGTATCGATGTTTATGAATCAGTTAATGTGACTCACGAGTGACACGCGATATCACCTGACCGTGGTAAGCGCATTCCTAATGCGTTCGAGACACTATAATTATGTCCGAAGACATCAGAAATTGATTCTGTGGCAACGTTATGAACGTATTTGATACCGCATTGGGACGCATGCGCACGGCTCTCGCAAAACGCAATTTAAAAAGTGACAGCGTAGATCCAAATACGCATATGGCGCAGGCTATATTTAGCGGACGTGTATTGTATCGCTAATTTAAAGATTAATTTTCAATGAAATATGACACGATAACCTGAAAATATCTGTGACCTCTGCGCGCATACAATGTCCGATACAACGAAGAATCCGGCAACAATATTGGCTCATTATATAAATAAATATGCTGTTTCTGTGCGATTGCAAATAATAATCGCGGTCTAAATCGTAAAAAAATCGTATATATCGTAATCAAAATAATTCAGATCGTTTCCGAACTCTGCGCACTTGCAGTCCTGCGCGACTGCAATAATTGCCGTCTTCAAGTGCGCAGTAGGTAGTGCGCACTTGAAGGCGCCGATTATTGCAGTCGCGCAGGACTGCAAGTGCGCGGAGTTCGGAAACGAAACGCACCTTCAATCGTTGCTTTTATTTTTGAAGATATGTATAGTATTCATTCGGTGATCATAAATGGCAGCGAAGATGAAAGAAATTCAGTTACGCTTTATTATGCTTTACTAGTTTTAACTTGGACATAAAGCGACAATAGCAGTTAAAAGCATTGGCGATGCAATGCGTAGGGATGCAGTTAAACTAAAAAAGTGTCAAATGCGGTAAAAAAAATTCGATCCAGAAATGTTGACATTGAAGATCTACTAAGGGCTAGTAAGTCTGAAGTGTCGATATTAATGTAGCTAGCATTTGCAGTATTTAAAAGGGCATTTAAAAGAATTGGGAAAGTTGTTAACTTGCGAAATATGTACCTCATTAATTGTCAGAAGCAAACCTCACACTGTGCTTTTCAATATACCAATCATTCATGATTAGAAAACAGAATGAATCAATTTTGAATTGTGTTGTCATTGGATATGACAAATGGATACAATGACAGAACGCAAGAGGCAGTGATTGACGCCAATTAAGCCCTAGCTCCTACCCCAAGAACAGGATTAACCAGGGTGAGATATATATGGCGTGATTCGTTATGAACCTTCGGATTATGGACAGACAATTAGTTCAGCTAGATCATTTGAAAGAGGCTCTGACTTTAAAAAGACCAGCCCTTAAAAATCGAGGAAGGTTATCTTTACACTAGTACAACGCTCCCTAACATATTACGAAAAAGACTACAGAAAAATCACTAGATATTTTTGAGAACTTCTACCTCACCCACCATATTCTCCAGACATTGCCCCAAATGACTATCATATTTTTATATCCTTGCAATATTTTTTAAACGGAAAACAATATACAACAAAAATGAATATAAAAAACGACCTTAATTTATTCATTGCTTCAAAATGTCAATTATTTTTTAAATTAAGTATCTAAAAAACAAATTAACAACCAAAAACGCAGAGGACTTTTTGTCGAATAATTAAAAGAAAAAACCTAATTGTGAGCGTTTAACGATTTGACTGCTAAACAACATTTATTCAATAGTAAAAAAAGCTAATGGTTAATTATTCTTTCTTATTCTTCAGAATTAATGCGAACAATCATTTAATCAAATATCAAACAACGATAAATCGTCGATTAGCAACGAAAAGGTTGAATTATTTAATATTTCTGTAAAGATTTTCGTGTTACTTTAATATAATTCACCGTGTGTATTGCGAGTTGTTTGTCTGGCGATGCTTGAAAACTATTATTTAGATTGTTTACATGAAATCTCTACCTAGGGAGAATGGTAATCGAGAGACAAAAAAGTTGTTGGGGTAAACAACCATTATCCTTGGACCACTTTAGCAGACCAATCGATATAATGTATCATTATACAACACGCATCGCACGTTTTATTGCGTTGCGTCCCCATGGGGGTTAATACTTTGTTGACCTTAGCCAAAATTATAGTCTAAAAACGTAATTGGCTTTTCCAAATTATCAGATGGAACAAAGAAACGATGTCAATAAAACAACCATAAAAAAATATACAAAACGTTTTGTATTTTTTAATCCAAAAAAAATGTTTTAATATCCAAAAGAAAACATTTTTTTAATGAAAAAAAATAATAATAATTCAACAAAAAGGTAACTAACAGCTTCATAGCTGGGGCCGGGCAAGGAGATACGCAATGGTTTTTATCATGGTACTTGAGGCGATTATTTGCTAAAATCGTGGGATGTATCGACATAATTACTTCCCAAATATGTACGCATGCGTACGATATTATCATTACAAGACTCAGGTCAACGAATTTTACTTACATACTAGGTAGGGCTTAAAATCATAAAAAAAAACATAAAGAGATGGCAAGAACTTTTTAGCATACATGTACGGAATACGTTAAAAACTTGAAAAAACGTTTGAAAAATATTACAAAAATTCTACATTTAATATTGAAGAGATTACGAATCTTATCGCACAACTTGACTAGCAACTAAATATTAAAGTTGATTGTGTAGATATAAATCAAGAACAAATGATTCAAGGGATTTTACAAATGATGACTCAAACGATTAAAAAAATAGCTGAAAAATAAGAGCTCTATCAGATACATTATTCTAACCTTTTCCCTACATAAATTTCTTCATAGACACCCCATTACATATTTTGCGTGTTTTGACAAGATTTTTTATTTCTGTCGTTATATTTTTAACTAAATGGTTTATATTCATAGAATTTCTTTTTTTTTTTTGATCAAACATTGTAATTTTCTGAAATTTTAATTTATTTGGCGGTTCAAAAAGTCTGTGGATCCGATTTAATAACAGATATTAATACCTAAGAATTAAATAAAGTATAAAAATAAAAAAAATATAATCGACCTCCAATGGAATACTATAGACCCAATTCAAACTTCGTTCGACCCCTAGGTCTACACTTGGGAACCCATGCATTATACACTTGGGTCTGAGCTTTTTCCTGTCTTCGAATCTCTTCTGAGATGCAATTTTCAATATGGTAGTTAGCGATTCTGTATCTATATCCTCAATATTGACACAACGTCATCCTTGCAAGATTTTTTTCATCTTCGAGAATAAGAAATAGATGCAGGGAGTCTTTTCTTCGGCTAATACGGTTTTGTTTTTGATCAAATACTTTTCGTGAATAAAATATCTTTTCGACAACGGTAAAGTAAGCAATCAATCGACGTCAAGATATGTCAGAGACAAGCAGGACTTCGAACCGAATCGATAACCGAAAAATCCGTTAGTTTTCTTGGAACGAAAACCAGAGCTGAACCGAAAAAATATCGGATTATTTCGGTTATGTTCAAAAAGTTTTTATATCAAAACGTGTTAATGTTTAAATTGTGTTTAAAGTGATATTCTGAATAATCACTACATTTTTAAACAATCAATTATTTAAAAAAAAAAATTGCCCCCGACGAGATAAAATATATAAACAAACGATAACAATACGTATCGCGATTACAAGCAGATTTTAATATGATAGTGTAAATTCTATTATCCTGCTCTAATAGTAATCAAATATTAAAGAGATGCGAAAAAAACTGACCTTTCGAATGAGGAAAACAAATAGATACAAAATTTCTACAACATTCAATATGCTAATTACTAATGGCAAACATTCAATATTTAACTTGGCAACGCATAATTGCGTAAGTGGCGATGTGCGAAGGATTTGATTCCCGATGCAGAAGAGATTGCGGCATTGGCAAAGAGATGGCAAGTACGCGAAGAACCGTGAAACAGCAACCTTGACGTGCTTCGTAGGGAAAATCAATACCACCACGGTTGGCCACACCAGGGTCAGGGGTCACCAAACACTGATGATTGATGATAACGGACACAAAAAAAGTCATATCAACGATTTCAATGGCAAACACATACAAAGGGCATCAACCGAGTACGACCCAGAAATTAATCGATCGCACTATTGTTCATTCATTGTGCAATATTCATGAATGACTTTCCACACATTTGCATATTAACTGCATAAAACAATGAAACACCCGAAACAAATACGCATACAAGACGAGGATAGCACACGAATTCTATAAAGCGAAGAAATACGCACGTAAATATTTATTGCGAGTGGAAAAGTTCTCGGAAAATATCATCGCATAAAAACGCGTGCAAAATTCATCATAACATATCATCCAGAAATAACGATTTTCATTCATATTTATTTCGAGACCGATAGCTCTTTCAAGTACACATCCGCCGTGTCCAAGTCTATATTTAAATGATATCCTTTGAGGCGATATTTATACAGACTACACACAAAGAGAGCAATTTTGCAACAACAACAAATAATGATTACAATGCGATCGATTTCTAATAAATAAATACTCGAGACGTGCGTAAATGTGCGTGGACGCCCTTGGCTCAATGGCGTCGGATTTTCTTTACGACGCCTCGAGAATAATATTTTTTCTCAATAAAACGGAAATGTGCGATAAATGTATATGGAAATTTTGAAACGCAAAGATGATAACCGCATTACTCATTACAAACTCCGAGTAATAAAATGATAACACATGCCGGTGACTAACGAAAACGTTTTGATAAGGAGGCCCCCTCGATAATATTGTCGAGGTTTTTACACTTAATTTTTTTATCGAATAGCACAGAATTCCATCTAGAATAATTCGATAAAATCGACGTCTCGATCGAACAAGAATACGCGGATCCGACAGCACAATGCTGGACCGGAGCCAGCTAGACGGATCGGTGCATGTCTTGTATGTATGTATGTGAACCAAGAGAAACTTGTTGAATACTGATTACTCATCCGAATTGATGGATGCCGATGGATCTGGTACGCAGTTTGGCGCAAAATATTTCGCGGAAAAAATTAAATAACAATCGGAGATGCCTAGGTTTTCAGCCGCAACCACATCCTTTTGGACCCCAACGATATGGAAAAAAAATGTTAAATTGACCATAATGGATAATATTACGTTCAAACGTGTCATATGACTCGGTGAAAGGAAGAGATTGGATCATATGACGATAAATAATTGTACATTCATCTATGTGCTAGATTTATACCTGATTCTCTTTTTATGCAGTATCAAAACAACAGTTTGGACCATTTTTTAACGGCGGACAAGTTCAGGTTTCATTGATTTTATGCCATTATTTTTTTTATATCATTCGCTAACACAACAAAACACGATATATCGTCGTTCAACAGTTGAAGGTTTATAATAAATGCATACAATTGAAGCACCAGGCCCCTGACAATTAGGGGCCCTAAAGTGGGACCCGAAGAGCATAAAACGAAGCTTATATTAAATTAACCATATAATAAAAACGAATGTTAAGCTTTCGATCGACTATGAAAGATGAGAGACTGAATTATCTGTTCATTTATTCTTTACAAAATGCCGGGCTCAAATGCAGAAGACAGTTTATAGCAGGGATGAGCAACCTTTTTTTACGACAGGCCAGCTACAAATTTAATAATGGTGTGCGGGCAGCATGTAAGAAACTTGATAATACAAACACTGAATGATGAACTCAAATTATCTCTTTGAGAACTTATGAACAAAATAAAGCTAGTATTAAAAAATACAGAAATAACACACTCATTAATATAGATACTATTAAAAAAACGGCGAAATATATGGAAAAAGATTATAATTACGCCCAGGGATGGCTCGTGACTTGAAAACCGGTGGGGCATGATGAGGATGAAGTGCTCCCCTTCAACTGTATCATCATCATCATCATTTACCAGCCACAAGGCTCTCACTCGCTGAGGGCATGGGCCTTTATCAGCCTCTCGAATGGCAACCGAGGCCAAAGGAATCTGTGTCTCAAACGTGACATGAGGGTTCCCATTTCGTGTCTATACCGCAGGGACCCAAGCCGTCTTGGTATGCGGTTTTTAATAGAGTTTTCCTCTCTTGGTCATTGCTTAAAATAATATAATTATAATTACGCCCAGAGGCGGCTCGTGACGTGACGTGAAAACAGGTGCGACATGATGGGGATAAAGTGCTCCCCCCCCTTTCTTAAAAAAAAATGAACTGTATAACTCTATAATAGAAAATATAGACCAGAGGGGTTTAAACAGGTCTGCTCAAAACAGAGCTTTAGGCAGCAAACGAAAACCGACCTTCTGTATACGGGGTAGTAAAGAGCTTTTCTCTTTACCTCCACTGACTGAAAACCAACAAGACTCGTTCGCATCGGACCAACTAAAATGAGACTAGCGACCACTTGCCAAGTGCATATAGAAGCCTGCCCCGAACAGACTTACACTGTAAACAAAAAGCAACCTTCTGTATACGGTAATACGGAACTTTTCTCTTTACCTCCACTACCTAGGCGAACAAAAAGACTCGTTTGCGTCAAAGCTAGCGACAAGTTACGCCCAACCAAAAACATACGAATACGATTATGTTCATATATTTCATATTTTTTTTATTAAGAGAAATGTGTGTGGGGCACTGCCCCGGTTGCCCCTAAGGACGAGCCGCTCCCAAAATGTCACCATCCGACACTGCCATCAATCATTGTCTTGTCAAATCCCGTGAGACATTTACTCTTATTACGACGATTATAATTTTAATCAGATGTTATTTGAATACAATACGTACTTAGATAATAAATGGTTATAATCAATCACGCATGCATTTATGCTTATATCATAAAATCCCATTTAAATGCACCGTTCGATTCAAAATAAAATTTGAATAGAAAGTCCGATTGATTTTTTTAAGATAATCAACGATGACAAATGATTTTTTCGAGTGTTCTATTGAAAAAAAAAACATAAATGATTGACAATAGTGTCGGACAAATAAATTTTCTTATACAAATGCGTCATGATTCGGCAATTCGATTCGAAATTTTGAACATCTGAATCATAGTTTCTCACGACAATCGGACAACTTATTCCGTATTAGGACTTGCAATATCATCTGAATTTAGACGTGGCCTTGATTGAGACCTACAAAACTTCAGCAACTTTTCTAGGTCAATCGCTACTTTTGATTTATCTTCTTCTGCATCTTATTAAAGAGGAATGAATATTTTCGCGGGAATTTTCATCACAAAAGCATAAAATATGCACGATTTTCTTTGGATAATATTTTTAATTATTAAAAAAAATCAGGCCTCAAAATTTATTTTATTTGAAAAACAAGTTTTTCGTCAATTTTAATAATTAACAGTTTTAACGTGACGTCACGGTCAAGGTATTCGAGACCAAAGGACACATCTCTATCGCATTGAAGGCTAACTTAATATCATAAAAACTAATTAAAAAAACTGACTTGGTCGATCGCACAAGTTTTATTAATAATCCTCTCATCTTTATTTATAATAAATACATGTATACTTCATTAATTAATTAATGCATCAAGGAAACTGATTACAATAACAGGATTAAATCATACGAGCGACAATCAATGTTCAAGAATACATCAGGGTTAATAATAAATCATATATTTAACCGATTAAAATCCTGGCCTTTTCACAAAATGCCGCAAAAATTTGCATGGATTTAGGTCGCGGGTAAAAAAAACCGCGACCGTGACCAACCGAAACATCTAAGTACGAAACGGTTCAAGAGCAAAATTCATCCATAAAACATGGAGGTGAATCGAGCAACTGAAAAAAAAGTGGTGCGACCAATTTGCTGTTTTCGAGTTTGCGAAAATAAAAGAAAATTCTGCGAGCGAGCCGGAATGTAAGATATTATAACGCGATTTGAAAAAAAATATTAAAAACGCGTCGTAATTCTCAGAGAAGATATTTGCATAAGCGAAGTCTGTCATGAATACCAAAACCAAAATTCAGCCGCCAAAACCAAAATTCGTTCTCATTAATATTTAATTCGAGAAAAAATAAATTAATATCCCAATCCTGAAATTCCCTAGTAGCGAGTGACCTTATCGCCGTATGTAAAATAAATGTATGCGCATACTGTTAACCTTAACATCCTATTTATTTTTTTTATTTTCCAAAATTAAAATTACAAATATCAATAAAAAAAAACGATAACGGGACTATATTCAAATCAAGATTTATCACATATCAACGTATCATGTGAATTGCGAAAATTTTAATAATGATAAAAAAAATATATTTACCTGTCCTTCTATTGGAAGTAGTTTTGCTGTCCCGTTGTAATAGAAATTTTTAATTTTATTATCTAATTTGTACTCCTCGTACCAAATGCAGTGCCCTTCGGTTGCTGTAACGATCTGAAAAAGCAAAAAAAATACATCATTAATAAAACATATAACAATATGTGTATATAACACATCTAAAACATATTCTAATAGTATCCAAAGATAACGTTGCTTAACACATGATAACGTCAACGCATAATGTAAACGTTGTTTAATTCATATGCCGATTTTTTTGGACATGGCCGCATTTATTACACAAGCAAAGCGCGATTTAGACCGAAAGAATTAACAATCAATAAATAAAACATTATGATAACTACGATCTAAATGCGGGTCCATGTAAAAAGGCATCTTCTGATTGAGTGTTAAAAACTGTGTAAATTGTGTGTACATGATTCTAATTTTACACGGTTTGAAAATAACGTGTATTGGCAGATTTTTACAGTAAGAAATACCTGTAACTCCAAATTATGTATGTATTTCATCATCCCGATAACGCGTTGTTCCAATAACGCGGTGCCAACTTTCGCGTTATCGGGGGGTATTACTGTATTTCACAAGGTAGCATCACGAACAGTGGTTGCTAAACAGCAGCTCGATAATTACCGGTCGCTCGCGAGCGGTATTTACGTAGCTCGCTTAGGATATTTTATCATATTTATAAATTTGTCTCTAAAATTTTATTATTGGACCTCGAACTGATATATCTCTCGAACTAAATTTCAATGAAATCTTAAACAAGTTACCGTTGTAAAATGAATTTCAGCAATGGATATAATACCACATGGTCTCACTTTTGTGTGTGCATAAGGAGAATATAAGAATCCCTATGCGACGGCTCCCGATGGGGTCTATTTACTATGAAAAATAGACCCCAAGATACTGTCTTCATCAATAGCTTAATATTTTTAAATTAAAAATAATTTTCGCACATTTTGTGTAGATTTTTTTAAATCACATATTATAATGTGATATAAAAAGTAATAAAATGTCTAAAGACAAAAAAAATTGAAGGATGGGGAATGGGAATATGCATAAGTAGCTCAACAGACTATTTCAGTTTCCGAAAGTAGCTCACATGCTTATTAAGTTTGGCGACCACTGAACTAGAACGCATCTATCATGCAACGAGAGACAAATCTATGTAAATATTTATAACATATTTATATAAAAGCAAGCAATGAAAAGGACATTTCTTTAAGGTGGGGTGTAATTAGGCAAGACGACAAAAAATCCTGAATACCTAGAAGTAAAAACAAATCAATGACATTTTCAAGTGAAAAATTAAAAAAATCCCTGAGAGTTCATTTGAAGGATACCAAGCACAACAGGATGTTTTTTCATTATCCCACTTATTATTAATAAATACTCATGAGTATGCAGGAAAATCAATAAAATATCTTAAAGAAAAGTATTGAAAGAAAATATGTATTAGAGCTGTAACCAATTTTCTTGGAAATACACTTGAAAGTTTTAAGTTCGTGTACGTCAGAAAATATTAAATATTACTCGAGAATTTGCAGACATAAGTAATGACTGAGAATTTAAATTAAAATATATTGAAAACCACTGTTTAAAACAGATGTATACCTCGAAGTATGCGTTATTCATTTTACACGGCGAATTAGATCAAACAATATGTGAATAAATCTAAGGATTTTCATAAAAACAACACAAAAGGCTGTTCAGATTAGATTTTATCACATTTTTTAATTTAAATACGTATCTCTGCTCTAAATTACGCGTAAATTGTATCTAAAATGACCTAAATTACGCGATACCATCGCACATTCGACGAAATGAATTTGATGATTAGTAATAAAATATAAATTAGGCCATCCCTATCTTTTTTACGCGGTTAAAGTGTTTCATAAATCCCAAAATGTATGAAAACAAAATGGCTTAATTTCATTGAAAATGGTCGAACAGCTGTTGTGGTATTTTTAGTTATTCTTTGATTGTTTCATCTCCAAGTGATAATTTAATATTTATAGAACGTAAAGATGTCAGAATAATATCTGTAGAAGATATTTCATTTCTCTTTTAATTAATGCTGTTCATACAATTTTTTCTACAGCTTAAAAAGTTAAAAATCGGGTAAAAAAGTACCGCGACCTCATTTTCACTACTATCGTCCAAAGATCCAATTGAAAATTATCATTATATAAATCTAAAACACTGTTTATTTTGTACTTTACGATTAGAAAAAGACAGTCTGCATTTAATCGATCGATTTTTTAATGCAAATTACACAAAATTAGCGGACACATGATTGAATTACTTCAATGGTCGTAAATTGGCGATACGTGGGACAAAAATGTCATCATGCGACAGACATATTCAGACATCCTTGAGCCATTTAAAAAATAAATACACACATTAATATAGAGAGCATTTCTCAGGCTTCTCTTAATGTAATACGTGAAGGCACGGACATTGCTAGAAACCCACACAAATCGTTAATAATTTTTAAAATGTGCTCCAGCAAAAATCTGCAAAAATCTTCGGCGAAGGCCACACGGGCCAACCGGCTCATTGAATTCAATTTCCATCGAGATATGCGACAAATCGAAAATTAAACGATGCCAATTGCGGCTATCGTCGCAGACGTTTAATGTCTTTGACCCGAAGGTACCAATTGGTCATCCCATTGATCGTCTGTGGGAAAGGGGGCCACCGCAATGACCCCAGCATCTTTGATTTAATTTCGACCTATTGGAATATACAACATCGACAGCTTAACAACAGATAGATCATCTTAATATTTGCAGATTATACTACAATCTCAGCTATAACAGTTGACCCTCGAGGCCAATAAACCTGCATAACTTAAAAATTCTATCAATAGCAAATTTGAGACAACGCATTATTCATATAGGCTATTATTGTATGAAACCGTGGTTATCTGATAATACAGCAGATAACGAACCATCGTGATGTTACGGCAATAATAAATAACGAGATATGACCGGGTGTTTAGCGATTGACACAAAAAACAGTTGAGCAATATTTTGAAATACTCTGAAAATAGTGATTGCAGTTATTAAAAACTGTCATTAGTATTGTAATACAATACCAATTATCCAATGATATGATAAATAATTATTAAATTTAATGTATTTTTAATGCACTAATCGTTCTAAATTATTCCTATCCGCCCAAATGTCATTGCAATGATTTTATATATATATATATATTTTTAAGTGTTATTAGCAAAATCATCTTCCTTTGAACGGAAAAAATCATTGACATATCATTATAATATCTTATCTATACAACATAAATGTGTAAATATATTATTTCCTTATATATTTTTTGTAGCATCAATTGCCAATCATATAAGACGTGTAAAAAGATCCTTGAGCGTTATTAGTTAATGCCAGGGGTAGCAAATGCGTTAAAAGCGCGCCATTATATTTAAAAAAATAAATAAACTCCTGAAATATGTCTTTGTTTAATGAGATGCCATTATCTCGAAATACTGTAAAGAACAGATTTGAATCAAATGACAGGTATTGCATTAAATATTTACAGTCAGCCCTCCTATAACGCTTCCACTTATCCCCGTTTTCTACAAAACGCCTTGTCAACCAAAGAACATTGACCTTTATTTAGCTCGGCAATGTATTATTATGTTTACGAAATATGTAACCTTGAAAATATTAGCATTTTGTAGAAAACATCGATTTTAGGGGAGGACTGTCTCAAAGATTGACCAGAAATAAAGAGCATTGAGCGCCAAAAGAAATAATTTATTATCTACATGGTGACAAGACATTGTTGCTTGACCTTCCTAGTGTATGACATCATAGAATAGTTATTTAATTAAAACATACAGCTTCAAGGAAAGCTCGTAGAAACGTTCCATAATAAACTGCGCAGATGAAAACCGCGCAAAAAAGACATAAAGGCGGTGGCGGATTTAGAACTTGAGAGGACCTAGGTGCAATTCAATTTTGAGGCCCCCACAATAAAATATGTTTACTATCCCTACACTAAAATTTGCATTGCTTTGGATATATAATTAATTTTACATTAATTTATGTAAAAAGACAGTAAGAAAAACAAATTTAAACTTATTTATTATTTTAAGAAAAATTCAAGGCCCTGAAGGCGATGGGGCCCTTGGTGGCTTGCATCGAAATTCCGTAAGGTCTGCGGAACAGTGAGTGCATATGATTCGAAATATGACTCTTAAGGTACCCAGCCACCTGAATAACATTCCATAGCTGGCGTTATCCATTTGTAAATTCAACTTAAGGAATGCTGCTAAATAATTAATTATTTAGAACTTTGAGGCCCCCTGATTTATGAGGCCCCAAGCGCACGCCTTATGCGCCTAGAAGGAAATCCGCGACTATACAAAATCATGGGATACGACAAAACGCGTAAAAAAGACATGGAGCTCATATAAAATGTAGAGAAAAAACGTGATATTTATATCAGTACTTTAATCAT
>JAGXCT010033769.1:10324-79450 GCA_022495035.1 Philopotamus ludificatus | reverse complement strand
AGCAATTGAAGGCCAACATCCGTGAAGAAATTGAAGGAATACGCCAAGAAACATTACGAAATGTGATGATTCACGCCTTAGAACGAGCGCGTCAGTGTGAGGAGCAAAATGGTGGTTATTTAAAGAATTTAATTTTTAAAATAAATAAAAAATATTTCCAAGAAGTGTGTTTACTGTTTTATAAAAGAACAAAAGTGAATTATTAAGAAATAAAAATGTTATTCCATTGCCAAAACAGTGAGCGGAACTATATATGATGCAATGCAGTGCCGAAAAAAAATATTAGTCATAATCCCAGAATTAGAATTACGACTCGGGAGTCATAACTCTTTATATCTCGAGTCGGAGCGTAAAGTTTTTACATCGCGTTTATTGAGATATAATTCCGCATTGTGCGGAGTTTGTGTAACGTTCATAACCCGAAAAATATCCACTGCATTAATGCAGTGTTATTGTACTCATTCAAATTGATTTCCATAAACCGCTAATGTGATTCAAATTTGGCGCGAACTTTGCGCGTTGCCAACTTTATAAAAGCACTCCTGTACAATACGACGCGGAGCATATAAAAGCTTTCCTCTAAGCTCTCCGAGACTTTTGCGTCTCTCATCATACATAAATATTTGCATTTCCATCTCTGGAAAGATGATAAAAGAGAAAGTGCATTAGACGGCGGTGGTAAATTGAATTCGTTTAAAATAAAAGCCACGACTCGCCCGCTTATCGCATAAAAATATATTTAAATGAAATCGATGATGTTGATAGTCTGGCGAGAGTAGCACATGATTATAAAAAATTATCATACCTGATTATTTCTTGACTATTAATTATAATAATATTATTTATATAGAGTCGTTATATAATATAAAATTAAGATGAGGTATAAATATTATATAATATTAACAATAAAATAAGTGAGAAGCGCCACATGGCCCAAAGAAGCTGTGAGTCAGTATGACTGCATCGAGTCGCAGCGCGAAACGGCGCTTAGCGGCGAGACTCCCCCGCACTCCGCTACCGGCCCTGCATCCGTCCAATAACCGACGCTGGTAGCACTAACAGCGCTCTTGCATGACATCGTGGGAATTAACACTGCCAGCGTAAGTACCAACAAGATTAATATTATATTTTCGTATACATAATAAACACGTATATATTAATTTATAAAAATATATTTTTCCTCAATTTCCTTGGTAGCAGGATTCAAAAGATAATTTTTCAGACTTTTACCGATATCTTAGTACACTTGTCCATGGCGTATTTTGACATTGATAGCAATATTAGATACATAATTTGTTGTTGACTATGATTAAAAGGTTTATTGTGTTTTTTCGTGCTCGATGAATTTTACTTATGGATTTTCTTTCTAGTCAAAAGCAACACCGTTTTGATTCTTAGCCTCCGTATTCGACTGGGCATGGTTTTTGTACCCACTCAAAATGAAAGGACGACATTTTGTCTACATCGTGGATATGAAAATAGAATCAAGTACACATTCGAGTCAAAATGGGATGGGAAAGAGCCTTAGTTTAACTTTGATTTAATTTTTTGTTTGTTTTTATAAATCATTAGAAATAATGTTATAGTAAATTATCTGTTTATCGACTAAACAGCAATAATTTTTTTTTAGTTTTCTAAAAAATGCAAAAAACGATAGCTTTTTTTCCATTAATATTAAACCATTAATTTCATTAAAATTAATATTAAAAAAATATATTGTTTTGACTGTTGATACATAAATTTCATTATTTATTTTTACATTTAATGAAGATAAATTGTTCAAATAGATGTTGGAAAGCTATGAAATATTTGAAAGTGAGCTTTGAAGTTTTTATATTAGCAAAGTTGAGCAGAGAATTGAAAAAGGAAGTGGCGATTTCTTTGATGGAGTCGACTATAATAAGAATTTTTATATCGTTGCGATATCTCCACCTCAGATAAACAAAGGATTTTCTACTATTTTCTTATTATATCTATTTTTGATTGAATACTTTATAAGACACGGATAAACTGAACCCCAAATGGGGGAGAAATACGGGATTTATAAAAGATTTATTCTAAATTATTATATACATTGTAGCATTCTGCCTTTTTCTTTCAATCAGAAGGCTTGTTGAATTTGTTTTTTATTATAAAAATTAAACTAAAGTATTTCTCATTGATTTTTCTAGCAGTTGTGAGTTTAAATTCATCTTAACTGTATATCATGGTAAAAGACTTAATTAAAATGTATGTAATTTTCACTATAAGTCCCTAAATATGAAGGTTTTGATATATGAAAATTATTTATTAATTATATTATTAGCGTCGTATGCTTAAAATTTAGGACCTTTATTATTTATTTTATTTGTATTGATAAACATCGGGTCCTTAGTTGTAAATTTTCACTTTTCACAGAAGATTTAAATATACCCTTATCGCGCTGACCAGGGCCTATAGGACTGCCTCTACAGCGGTTCTGTCGGTTCTTGTCGGCATTCTGCCACTCGACTTGGAACTCCAGATCCGGGCTGCGGGCTGGTTGATCCCTCGGTGGCTTTCGAGCACGTCTTGGGGACCAGGACATTCTCCTGACCGACGTCGAAGCTTTCGACCAAGCCGCACTCAAGAAGAGACTCCATAGTATTGCGTTAAAGATATGGCAATCCGATGGTCTGCTGAGAGTACAGGCAGAACTGGTTTCCGGTTCTTCACCAATATACTAGCTCGAGTTAAACTGCATTGGTTTTATTTCCTAGCAATTTACATTATCCCAGTTTGTCACAGGACATGGCTCCTTTAGCATAATCTTCATCATCTGGGCCTCAGGGATGACCCGGCTTGCGAATTTTGTGACTCCAATGAACAATCATCGGAACAGATTCTTTGGAAATATCCGGAGTTTTCTTATAAAATAGAGAGTATGCTTAATGTTGTGAGGCAGTCCCCTGGCCCCATCTATCCCAAGGACCTTGTTTCCTCCATCCCTGCTTACAGGGCTTTTTGACTTACGCCGGGCAGATCGGAGCGAGATTCTTCTCCCTTAACATATTACCCTTGCCTTCTTAGGTGTAGGTCGCCTGTATTTCCAAGGAGTATTTAGATGCGATGGTTGCCACGATGGCTCGTCAGAGGTAGTCTACATTTAGACTCACCGTAGGGCGGGCCCTCCAGAAAAACCTCAGCCTTATTTAGTTATTATTTATAACACTTTTGTAATCATATGGATTTTAATTATTTATAATGCAGATATGGTAAATAATTTTAATTGAAAATGTATGATTGATGAATAAAGAATAGCTCCAAAAAAGACGATTTAAAAATATTTTGATCCGTTACTTCAACGGCAGATGCTCTTTTGTTGCAGTTGGACATTGATTCTTTGCGCGATTGGGCAATTTTAAATCGTCTTCCATTAAGTATTGGAAAATGTCAGAGGAGCTCATCCACTTTAATTACAGACTTGGGAACGTAACTCTTCCTAAGCAGTCGTCTGTTAAAGATCTGGATATTTTGTTTGATTCCAAGTTAAAATTTAGTTTACATGTATCGTACATGTATATGAGATCATCAAAAATGCTGGGCTTTGTCTTGAGAAATTCTCATCTCTTACATAGCACCTTAGTTATACGATTACTATACGATACATTGGTTCTGAGCTTGCTCGAATCAGATCCATTATATGGGCGCCTTATGACGCCTCGAATTCCCTCAGATTAGAGAAGATACTGAAGATATTTCTTAGATATTTCTACACGAGGGAATTTGGATTCTACCCAAGATTATACCCCAGCGCATGAATACAAGGCTGCCTGGGGTATGTAAGCCTCGGGAAAAGAAGGTCGATCTACTTAGCAAAGAACTTCTTTAAGCAGTTGGCGCATTACATACCCCCCTTGTACTCCATCGAGCTCGTTCGTGTGTGCTTTTTCTTCTGCCAAATTTGAGGACATGTGCTCTCAGAAACTCCCCAATAACCAGAGCTATTACTCTGCTCAACTACTTAGCCGACTATTTGATGTTAAATATCGCCATTTCATAGATCTTTTATATGTGATTTTTATTTCTACTATTTTTTTACTGTACTACTAATTTTTATGCGTTATTGGCAAACTTGGTTATTCTGTAATGCCAATCACGCATTGTTTTTATGATAAATAAATAAATAAATTATTTAATGATAAAATAACACACCGCCGTTGAGTCCTATTGCTTCAAGTAACAACAGTTCGTGTGAACTATTAAGATGTACGATGGCATGAAACACCATTCCGTCATATTCATCAATAAAATCTGTGTAATTCCACCGCATTGCTTTACAAATTGAAAGATCCGGTTTCAATTTGGAGCCGAGCACAGTAAATCATACCTGTACCGTGAAAATAACTTGTTCGCTCGTAAATTCAAAGCTTCCAGAAACATTTCGTACACAAACGAGCCTTTCATACGCGCAAGTTTCGCACAAACACTAAGCACTATTGATTTATAGCCGACGCAAAAATTCGGTAAAAATATTAGAAATATCCCGCAGACTGCAGACACTCGGCACAAATTTTATTTGGGGGTAATATAATAATTTAAAACACTCATTTCCCACGTGGCTCCGTGTATTTGAATCAAGTTTCGTGCGTAAATATCAAACTTCACAACTCGCATCGCCCCCGGGGCCAATACGCACCGACAGTCTATATTCCAGATCTATATTACATTGAAAGCATGAATTATTATTCAATTTGAATTAAATTATATTCAAATATTTCTGCGTTTGATCCAATTGCGTATCACTTAAATTTTATTTTAATTTAATATTTACATAAAACAAATTAATTCTTAATTTCGTTCTTAAAATATTATATTAAACCGGAGTTTATTATTATATCCCGTCTAGATTATAGAATAAGTATTCTTTTTTGTTAAATTATTCAAATTACAATGGTATATTGCTCTCATGGAACCAGTAATATTTCTGTTTCAAATTAATAATAACTTATTTTTACCATGAATTTATTATAGACATATCAGTCTTGCATTTAATTTTATTTAATAAATCTCCAGAAATATCTATATAATAACCCCTTGTGTGATTTGCCCGAATACAACTTGGGTAGGTATTTTGCTGACACAATGATTTGCCCGAACTGGATTCGGGCACATCGTACACGAAACTTTTTATAGTGATTTGCCCGAATCCGAAACCAAGGTCGTCCCCACCAGTCTAGAGAAACGCATCACGCGCGTTGAGTGACACGTGTCGTAATTTGATCTTTCGAGAACAATTACCCACTTTATTCCAAGAGGTTGACCACAGAAGTGGTTAAATAATATATTAATTTGCATCTCCGATAAATTCGTCAAATCTTGGACATATATATTTATATATTTAAAAAAAAAATATAAAATAATGCTAACTAAATGAATTAGACAGAAATTAAGGGCTAATAGCGGGAAAACGTATGTTGGGTAATTAAATTTTCTGATTTTTTTAGAATTTCTCTTTTAATATAAATCCTACATGACACAAACTTTTTGTATTTGTTTAAAAAGCCTAATGAATAAATATTATATATAATGATTTATTGTGCCGAGAATGTTGTCATTTATGCGTCATATTGATTAGTTAAAAAAAACATGTATCGACCAAATTGTGAAGCTTTTGATGAATAACTATTTTTATACTTAAAAGCCAAGATATTGATGAAGAATTTATCAATATCTTGACTTGAAATGCTTTGGGTATTTGAGATTTTCCCCTTCGGACGACGTGGTGGTTTTCGAGCCACTGTAACGAGTGATGAAATTTTCAAAATGAATCCAAAAATTCTGCTTTAGTTGACTTTATTAAAGAAATTCCCAAAAAACACAATAAAATTTATTTTAAATATTATGGATATGATTAAATTATTAAAAAAAATATAAGAAAAGTCGTAATTAAAACTATTTCTCGTTGTCTTGAATCTTGCTTCTTTTCTATAGTCTATATTTGTTTTTTAACACATGGTTCTTAATAGAAAGCTTACACATACAATTTAAAAATACGTGAATACTAAAAGTTACACTAACGACTAATTATTATACATAGTAGTAACTCTCTAAAAACAAAAAACTCTCTAAATACGATAAATATCTACGTAAAAGAAAAAAGTAGAAGATGAGATCATGAAATAGTTCAGAGATTGTAGATAATATATTATTTATATATGAAAATATGAAACAATCTACTTACTATGATTTAAAACATTTTAAAATTCATCAATTTATTAAAAAATTAGGTATTTTCTAATTTACAAACGTCGTGAAATTGAGTTTTTTATTTAATTAAAAAAAAAAAATTTTAATCGGATATCAGGTCAAACCCTAAAGATCCTTTTTTTCATTTTCCCAATGGATAACTCTTTTAATAAATTTGCAAAATAAATATAATGAGAGTAACTCATAGATTCCACTAAAAGTAGACTGAGTGGAATTAATTAATACATATTATTTCATATACTTATTTTTATTTTTTAATGTTTATTTTCTATTTGACTATATTTCAAATACCCTAGTGAACACAATAATATATTTAAAAAAATATACATTATGATTAAATAAAATAAATTTCTCTTAACAATAACTAAAACGTCAACGAGACATTTAGCAATTAAAACGTTTGGAATTTTACGTAAGCTGTCTGCCTGTTAAAAAATAGTTTCTGACCTTTGAATACATTTTATTAATTTATTCTATTTCATTAGAAAAATATATTAAAAGGCAATAAATATGGCAAATCGCTCATTCGAGTCACGGCACATAGCAATTAACTAATAATCGGATGAACACAAAATAATATTCGGCACGAAATGTGGCCCACCGCTCAATGCCAAACGAAAATTGCCAAAAATATGTCGCCGAGCAAAACACAACTTTCCATTTTCTATTTAGTTTTATCCGGGGTACGTGAGATAGGCCGTTGTGGTCCGGAAGGGGTCTGGATAATGCGCCCGCCATTTCCGAATTATGTATTCCGACCGAGTCATGGCCGCGTCTGCTAAAAAGTAAACGGGACACATTTGTGTTTGTTCCAAACGGTCGTTACCTTTTCTTTACAACTGTTTGGCACAAATGGATAGACGTTGTTGGTGGCTAACTGCACGTGTCGAACACGTGCGACGACGACTCGCCCAAAAAAAAAGACTGAGTCGAACACGTTCTGCACACTGTGCATTGTTGTCTCGACGAGAACGATGACGGTATATGACATATTATTTTTTTTCATAAACGAATACATTTGGTAAAGTATTGAAATACGAGTGTAAAATTTATATTAAAATAAATATATTAAATAAGATCATATATTTATTAATATTAATTACGTCACTAATACGTAATTAATCACACGAATTAAATTCTACAATAAATTCACTATACAATCGGAAAGCTCCGGGGCCAGACGAAATCTTCCTCCCCAAGGAATGCTTACAATTTTAAAAATGTTTAATTCGTTATTGCTATTCCACTTCTATGAAAAACTGCTAATGTCATCCTCATCCCCAAATCCGGCAAACCTCCTGACCACATATAAAACTACCACCTTATTAGCTCCTAGTAAAAATAATTAACGATAGACTATATAAAATAACTTCAGACCTCATAGTACTTCCTGACGAACAACACGGCTTTCGACCAGGTCACTCCACTTGTCATCAGCTTCTTCACGTTTCTGAATTGATCGGAAATAGACTTAACCGTTTAGACGCCACGGCGTGCAGGCGCGGGAAATCGTCTAATCACCAGCGCCACGTCAAACGCTACTACGAATTTATTTATAAATAAATATAATATATTTTAATGAAAATTTATGCAGAAACATCCTTTGAATGCAATGTCATTGTTAGAATGATGTTATGTTTAGCCGTTTCATTTTATTTGAAGTTTATACGGCGTACGGTAAAAATCCATATAAATAGTTTGGCGATTAAAGGGTTATAATATTAAAAAAATTTCCGGTGCATTTTTTTTAGATATCACTCGTGAGGGTCTAATATTTAAACTCATCTCAGCTGGTTATTCCCTTCCATGTATAAAATTGATTCAATCATTTTTAAAAAATCGATCCTTCAAAGTAAAATTAGATTCTAAATTCTCCTCCATCCGTCCGATTACGGCTGGAGTCCCTCAAGGATCGAATCTCTCTCCATTATTTTTCTCGATCTACCCGAGCGATATCCCGACTCCAAAAGATCAAAATAATACCCTCTGCCATAATCAGCCGAAGTAGAAGCCCCAACCTCATACATAAAACGTTGCAATTATATTTAAACAAACTTTAAAAGTGGTGTGACAAAATGGGTCATTAAAATCAACCCATCTAAGACACAGGTAATATTTTTTGCTTTAAAAAGAATATCAAATCCGTCAAACATTAATATTAAATATACCCTTGTTCCGTGGAATTCTAAAGTACCTCGGGATCACTTTCGATAAAAAAAAAACTCGCCTGGAGACCTCACGTAGATTATATTATTAAAAAAAACAATATTTGCAAAGCGCTCCTTCGTCCACTTATAGGCAAAAACAGTGTCCTTTCGCTAAAATTTAAAATACTCATTTATACTACCATCATCCGTCCTCAAATTTTGGATTAAAAGGACGCAACCTAATTTTATATTCCTCAATGTTAAATTTATTGGATGAGCAAGGCATCTATCTAAGAATATTTTTTTTCTTAGCTCCCATTAAAGCATCTTAGCTTAATAGTTGTTTTTCAAACAAGTTATCGTTTATATTATATTTATTTTAAATATTTTAAATCGTCGCGCATTCCATTAAATATAAAAACGGGTACAAAATGTACAATAAAACGGCACTGTAAAAATTCAACGCAAATAACCGGAAAACGTGAATAGCGGACATGTAAAAACGGGGTTTTAGAAAACAATAAATCTAATTTAAATTTAAAATTATTAGATATTCCTAAAATAAATTAACCCCTTGTGTGATTTGCCCGAATACAACTCGGGTAGGTATTTTGCTGACACAGTGATTTGCCCGAAGTGGATTCGGACACATCGAACACGAAACTTTTTATAGTGATTTGCCTGAATCCAACTCGGGTCATTCCCCCACCAGTCTAGAGAACGCATCGCGCGCGTTGAGTGACACGTGTCGTAATTTGATCTTACGAGAACAATTACCCACTTATTTCCAAGAGGTTGACCACAGAAATTTGATCTTTCGAAAACAATTACCCACTTTTTTCCAAGAGGTTGACCACAGAAGCGGTTATTAAAATTTAATATAAATTGGTTGATTTGGGTATATAAAATATAAGTAAGAAAGTTGACTCGTAAAAAAAATTCCTTAGCTAGTGAAAAATTAAATAAAAAAGACTCTGGTTTAATTATATTTAATATAATTTTTAAAATGTGATAGATTTTATATTTTTTTTCATTGGTATTTTCATAGAGGCTAGTTTTTTTATAAATTATATGTATTATTATATATTATATAATTATATTCCAAATTAAAAAACAAATAATTTTCATAAAATATATAAAGTCATTTTTTTAATAATAAAATGACAGATAAAACAAAATTTTAAATACCAAATATATTCAAAATTAGCATTTAATATTACTGTATCTTTCTATATTAAGATAAATATTATATTTATAATTATGTATGTCATTAGTAATAAGAACTGAATCTGTTATGTTTTAAATTATATAAGATATATAAAACAATTTAAAAAAAATAGTAAGATAGTTTTATCTTTGTCGATAATGTTTAAAGACTAATGCAATAATATTAAATTTACCCTAAAAATTACCAAACTCTCTAAAAGAGCTTTCTTAAAAGCTTTTTTTTACAATAAATTGGTTGATTTTATTAGTAATGCCATAAAAACTGTATCGTAGTGAATGTTAATAAATAAAATATGAAATATACAGTTGATTAAATTATTATTTTATTTCTTAAAAACTTGCTTAAAAATACTACGATATTCTTTCATCGTAAATATCAAAGATTTACTCCTTCTTACAAAAATAAACCTCCTTGAATTATGTTTGCATGTTTTACTCAAGCATTGCTCTTAGCTTTATCACATCTAATCAGATATTAAAGTCACAGCAAAAGATGAAATTAATTTTAAAGTAGCACTAAAACAACAACAAAATCCTCAGTTATTCAATTATTCATACAATATGCTTATCCTTAATAGCAAAAAAATATTGCTCCGTGGTATAGCAATTTTATGCAAAAAATGCAGTATACGCTTAGAAATTTCAGGGAAATCTGAAAATTTAAATCCAGTACGCCCTTCTGGTTTGGGGCTTAATTTCATCTCATCATCTTTAAAATATACAATCCAAAAATATAAATATAATGCTTAAGCAAATAACAAAAGCTCTGTGGTTCATTCGAAATACAGATACCAGAAATGACACTAAAATCTTCTTCAAATCCCTCTCCAAAGTCAATATTACACCTATCTCAATATAATCCTAGATAATCCATCCTTAATTATTTTTAACCGGTAAAAAAGAATTTAATCTTTTAAATGTCAGTATTAAATAATTAGTTATTAAGTGTCACTTAGGTTGACCACGATGTGGAAAAAACGAAAACCAAAAATGTAATAATCCGACAAGGAAAAATAGAGGCTTAGCTAGCTTTAAACTTATGCAAACTCCTCAGTTCAGGTCCTAGTAATTTACGTTTGCATACTTCATTTAAGGCTTAGCTTTGGTATATCTATTAAAAATCTCATGGTCAAAGATAAAGATAAAACTCAATTAAAAAAATATCAAAATCCTCCGTTACTCCAAAATATTGATTAATATTTATTATTCCGAATCAATAACATTTTAGAGAAAAAAAGCTTGACTGTATAATTTCATCAGTTTTTATCGTATTATTAAATATACAAGTAGATTAATTTGCATAATTATTTCCAAAGTTGACCGTTTTTCCTTAAGCGATTTTCATAATTGCGCGATCAATCTTTTCGGGGGCAAAAATATTTTTTCTCCGAACAATACGCCTGATTTATGTCGCATATTTGTAACACTGCTTTTTGAAAAAAAAAATAACACAAAAAGACAGAAGTCATCATTTATTCAAGATGGATGCTCCGTTTTAAGTCGTCCGTGTAACGATATCGCCGATATTGAGACTCGTCTAGTACTATAGCGGTTAAAAAAAATATGATAAAATATTGGCTTATGCCCAAAGTTAACGCATTTATCAAAAAAGGGCACCTTTAGGCGTCTTATCTATTGCGCGAAAACCGCGGAACACTTTTGCAAAAATATCTTAGTTTATTACCTAGTATAAGCAACGTGCGTGGTGTTTGTGTTCAGTCCATAAATCAAATATTATTCTTAAATAAAAAAAAAATTGACTCAAATCTCCATGTGTCAAACGGAATAAATTTCAGCTGGAGGAGATTAACATATTTTTTTTTATTTTTTTGGCCATGAGAATTTACTTGTGTCACGCAACCTTTATCCGTCACACGGTCAGTCGAGTATTGATTTTGTTTTAATAAAATATTTTATGAGGTCAACGTTATATATAATTGGACGACGTGTCATATTGCAAATACTATGCGATAATGTTAGGTTGAGTCGTGAATAACTTTTTTATCATACTTTAAAAAAATAGGTGTATTAAAAAGTCTTGTCGTATTCTCAAAGGGTAGTTTTAAAAACAGTTGTTTATAGTCCTTTGACGAGTCAAGACATGTTATTTTATTGTGTGCTTGTCGAGATACGTCTCCGTCTGTGTTCAATACAATAAAAAATTTACTCGACCCAATCGCAATGGTCGAATTTGTTCCTTCAGAAGACCATTTGAAAAACTGCATACTCTTTCAGTTTCACTCCAAGAAAAGCGCAACTATCGCTACAAGAAATATTTGCGACATTTATGGAGACGTATTAGATGTCAGAAAATGTCAACGCTGGTATAGAAAATTCAAATCCGAAAATTTTAACCTAAAAGATGAACCTCGAAGTGGAGGACCCTGTACAGTAAATAAAGCCGTCATAAAATCTAAAATTGAAAAAAAAAACAACTATAACCATCAAAGAACTGTCAAATATAACCGACACAAAGTGGTCCATCACTCTGAAAAAAGTGTCTGAAAAAATAGGAAAGATTAGAAAATAAGGAATTTTAGAAGAAAATCTTCCTCCTCCACGATAATGCACGTCCCCATGTCGCAAATTTGTCCCTGAAAAAATGGATGACTTAGGTTTTTGACGGCTTTATTGCATCCTGCTTACTCGCCAGACTACGCCCCTTCAGACTACCATTTGTTTCGTTCTATAAAACACTTTTTTAGAAATAAATCATTCCAAACAGAAAGTGAAGTGAAATCGGCCATTTCTGTTTTTTGTTTTAATTCCAAGTCAGCAGAATTTTTCAGGAAAGGTGCTCTAAATTTGGAAAATAGATAGCAAAAGGTTATATATAACCAGTGTTATGGCTTGTAGGTAACATGTATATATTTTCGATATTGCAAGTTAACCGCGACTGAGCTAAGTTAGTAGTCGGATAGGTGCCTGACGAAAACTATGAATTCAGGAAATTCTTTATAACACTGGCCAGGGGTATGTAAGAGGAAGACACCCATTACCTCCGCATGTTTTATAAAATAATATTTATGGGGTAGTTTGGCGCGTTGGAATTAATTAATTTAATGCCATCTATCCCGCGTTGAATAAATATTTATAAAATAAATAATATTATTTCAATCCAACTGAAATAATATAAAACAATTAATAATACTAACCTGTGTCGGTTCGACACTTGGGGAATATTAATTGCATCTTTACAGTGTTTACTATAATATATAAATAAAAATATGTATAAAAAATGTTCATATGAATGAATGGCGATTTGGATTCTTTCTGTCGTGCTATTCATTCATCGTAGACAATAAATAAATATAATGTAATCGTAATTATTTTCTGTAAAAATAAATCAATAAATGTGTTAAGGGGGCGCGACAGTAGTACCGAAAAGGTATCCCACCGCTGCCATCAAAATGTTAAGGGGGGCGTGCTAGTAGTACCAAAAAGGTAACCCACCGCTGCCACCAAAATGTTAGGGGACGCGACATTAGTCCAATAAATGGAATCCGTCGCTGCCTCCAATTTTAAGGCACCCGAGCTCGCATATTAAAAGGTACACGACCGCTGGCGCCAAAACGTCTGATCGTCCGGTAGTTGATGATCGCGTCAAAGATCGAGACACGCTTTTATCGGTTGACGATGTTTATTGGGTTCCAGGTGTCGCCGTCTGATGATAGGTGTGACGAAAGTTGATCACAGAGATATATCTTCGGTAATGAGATGATGTGATAAAGATCCTGGTGAGACGGCATCTGGTACGAGATGATGATGAAGATCCCAGAGACGTATCTTTGGTACGAGATGATGATGATCCCGGAGACGTATCTCCGGTACGAGAGAAATCACAGAGATGTGACTGCCATGACGGCGTGAGCGAATGTCTGTCGATGCGTCCAAAATGGGACATATTTATACCCGGTCCTGAGAGTCACGTGACGATGATGTCACCGACTTTTAGCGGGAACCAGATTTTTTTCTCAAGTCACTTTACCGTGTATGGTCTTGCGTTATCGCGTAACAGGATAACGCCTTTCCGATTGACAAGTACAGAACGCTTTTCCAGTAGATTTTCATGAACTTTTTGCAGCTTCTGAAAGTATGTATCTGCAGTAATCGTTACGATGCACTTCATCAGCTCGTGGTTGAATATTTCTGGACGATCCAACCATACACGCAATAAAGTTTTCTTCCCATAAATATTGGCATAGGGTCCTGTGGGGTGATTGTTCCTTATCCAACCCTTGTCTTTTGCTGACAAAATCTTTAAAGGTGATCCATTTTTCATCCCCTATTATTATTCTATAAAAAAAGGCACAATTTTATGCCGTGAAAGGAGACTTGTGACAATAGACATTTGTTATGCCTTATTTCGGTCACTGAGATTATGTGATGCCCAAATGCCTAACTTGCTGACTTTCCCAAATTTTTCAAGTGGCGATAAGCTGTAGATTGTGACGTATAGAGTCTCTCTGCCAATTCCCTTGTCATTTGACATGGATTTTGTTCCAATATCGCATTTAAAATGTCGTCATCGAAGTCGAAAGGGCGAGCCGCTCTAGGTTCATCTTTTAAAGACTCATCTCAGGAACGAAATTTCACAAGCTAATTTCTATGGTTTTCGCCGTATACACTGCATATATTTTCAGCCGTCGCTCTTGCACTAGTGCCTTGGTTTGAACCCCAAAAGCATCACATGACGAATATGCACTTTTTGATTCTCCATTTTAAGGGTTCGGAATAACATACTGTAACGTCCACGGCACTAAATAGTTGTCGAATGACTGACAGGCCACTTATCTATCTAGTGAAATCAAAAATCTCCTTGTCGGATGACTCACTGCGAGTAAATCTAAACATAGAAACTGTCTACCTGAATCGGAAGTTATTATTGACTCAACCTAATATTTTATATCGCATAATTAAATTGAATAATTAAAAAAAAATACCTATGATATTTTAATTAAGATGTTATGTAAAGTTTGCATTTGTGGGTTCTATGACCGTTGAAATTGTATCAAATAGTCGTGCAAAATTCTGCACCTGTGCCAAAACAATGTGATTTATGTATTTATGCAAAGCATCAGTTCAATCAATTCCTGACCAAAGATCCACAACCATTCATAAATATAACGTGTTGTATTTATTTAAAATCATAAGCAAACTTTGCTGAAAATTATAATTTTCAGTTAATCCATAAAATAATAATAAACTTTTAATGATTAAAATTATTTAAGCTCCTACCAAGTTTTTATTAAAGGCTTATTTTCGTTTTATTAATAAAAAAAAATCAGGCTTAGTAACGATGAATTGAAGATTTTAATCATGGCCCATAGTTTTAGTGTATTAGCATTTTGGCGAAAGTATCAGAAAAATATTTTTTGCATACTGATAAATAATTCATTGAGAAAATATGGTAAACACGCATAAATCTGTTAATATTTTTATTGCGTCGGATAGCATCGAACGAAAACAACACCGATCAATTTTCGGCGCAGTCATAAATAAAATTTTGCGAAAAAAAATATATACGCACACACATACACGTCGGTGACACTTATAAATAACAAATGGGCTCCCCGGGGAATAGCAATCAATTAAGTGGGACACGGGGACTATCAATATCGGGACATATGAAGGCGATGCGGAATTCTCACGCTGATAAAAATGGATTGCTCATAAATATTCATCGGACGGACCGTTGTCACCTATTCGGACACGGACCCTGATTGAAACAATCACGGGGCAGCGATTCAAATTGTGTCGTGCAAAGTCGAAAAATTCGCAAATTGACCGACTGATCCGATTCAATTATGTTTGGCGGAAAAGCGCAGGAAACGCAAATTCCGTAGGACCCAATTGAAAGTCGCTGTTTGACGTAACCATATAATAAATCAATTCGGTGATAACAGAGGATTTTCTTTACTTCAAGAATGGGATCCTATTTATTCTGTACCAAATATTCACAGCTATTGGCGATGTACTTGGTATTCGACATATTTACATTGTCTTCCTTTTCTATACTTATTAAAATAATTATTGATTTAATTTACAACGTATATTATTTCTGTAAATTCCTATGTTTTGCGATGTAAAGAAAAAATATTATTTTTAAGATGTATTATCGAATAATACGGAAACCGAAATGTAATTAAAGTAATCTAACTATTATTTCAGCTTTTTTACGGCACAGTCCTGTAAACACGCAAAATTTGTAATTATTATAAAATATTGGGTTGTTCGGAAAGTCATTTTTTTTCCAACAGAGGACTTAATTGTATTTTTTACAGCTAACTTCACACTTAAGCTGCATAATCATTATATATTTTGATAGCTGATATGACAAGGCTTTCTTATGAAAATGCTCGATTGATTCTACGCAGTAGTTTTTGGTTGGTACCTCTTCAAATATGAAAAGTGAAAAGCAGCATTTTCGGCATATTTTACTTTTTTACTATCGAAAAGGTAAAAATGCTGTGCAAGCAAGAAAAAAATTACCCGATGCGTATGAAGAAGATGTATTGACAGACCGAAAGTGCCAAAACTGGTTTGCAAAATTTTGAACCGGAAATTTTGATGTCGAAGATGCACCACGTTCTGGAATGCCAGTTGAAGTTGACACAATAAATTGATGCAAATCAGCGAATTACAATTCGTGAGATCGATTAAATGTATCGAATTCGACCGTTCATGATCATTTGAAACGCCAAGTTTAATCTCAAAGCTCGACATATGGGTTCTTCATGTTCTTACGGAAAGAAATTTGTGCCGTCGCGTTGACGTCTGTGATTTGCTTCTCAAACGTCAAGAAAATGATCCATTTTTGAAGCGCATCATCACTGGGGACGAGAAATGGGTTGTCTACAACAATGTTAAATCAAGAAATCATGGAGTAAAAAAGATGAATCAGCTAAAAGCACTTCGAAAGCCGATATTCATCAAAAAAAAGTGATGCTATCTGTTTGGTGGGATTTCTAAGAAATCGTTTTTTTTTAGCTTCTATCGGACAACACAACGATCGATTCTGAAGTTTACTGTCATCAGTTGGACAAATTGAATGATTCTCTTAAGCAGAAAAGATCAGAATAATTCAATAGAAAAGGTGTAGTGCTCCACCAAGATATGCGAGACCTCATACAAGTTTGTTAACTCGCCATAAGCTTTTACAGCTTGGATGAGATATACTGCCACACCCAGTATATTCTCCAGATCTGACACCTTCTGATTAATATTTGTTCTGATCTCTATAATTTTTTTCAGACGGTTAAAACCTTTACTTCAAATGAGGAGGTCAAAAATCACCTGGATCCGTTTTTGCCAGCAAAGAACAAACATTTTATGAGCGTTGAATCATGCTACTGTCAGAAATATGGCAAAAGAATAGTCGCAATTGTGCCATTGAATACTGCTTTTGTTTTACCAAGGGTAGAAGAAAAACACAAGATTGTACATAATCAAAGAATATTCTGTCATGTACATCGTGTCATTGAGGATTTAAAAAATTGGGTAGTAAACAGTGTCCTCGTGGTCACCGCTAGAAAAAGACTACACCAAATATTAGATGATGATATTTTGGAACTGAAGAAGTCATATTAAAAGCTTGAACTCGGCAATAGTTTGTCAATAATTAGAAGTAGCAAAAGTATATCAACAAAATGTAAAGAAGCTTGAGTTAGAACTTTTAATCTATCCACCCAATTTACTAAGTTATAGAGAGAGTATAAAAGAGATAATGGATATTATTTTGATGTTTAGTATGAAATATTTATAGAATCTTTTGTTATCAATTTACAAATTTAATTTAACGTGTAAAAAAAAATGAATGTATTGATACTTCACATCACTATATACATATCAGATGATTTCCTGCAAATCATAGGTGGTTTTTATTTAAATTAAATTTATTTTCTGGATTTCATCTAGATTCTAGAGTGATATTGAGAGTTTACTAAGTCCTATAGACGAAATTCGGCAATTTATCGTCTAATTTTCTTAAAAAAATTGGGTCAATAATACTTTTAGTATGCTTTACAAAGTCTTTTACTCACTAAAATAGCTGGTAACAATATTCTTAAAATTTACGTGAAACTCAGCTGCTTATTTTTTTATTTTCATGAGGATATGTGATATACTTCCTTGCCTTTCCAGAAGTCTGTTTATTTCTCCAGTTTTATTATAATGTAAAAAAAACGATGCAAATTGAATATTATATTTAATCTTCTTCTTTATATGCCTTGCTCATTTTCAGAAGTAGGCGATCTATTGATCTTCGTCTATTCTCCATAAATGATTAAATAAATATTTAGCCAGTTGGAAAAATGCTAAACCTGATAACTTAGTTAAATTGCAAATGTTGCTGAATCACGCCAGCTTCTTTCTTCCTTACCACCATATACCTTCCACTTTTTCCTCCATGATGGTCTTCAGAAAGTTATATTTTGGTCCATGAATGATGAAGTAAATCATTTGCAATTTTTACGGTGTCAGAAGCTCCCACTTTTTGTGATGGAATTTGAAGTTAGCACATTCCGTCCATTTTAAATAATCAACATTCTTTGAAAGTACCACATTTCTCACGCACCATATAAAACTTTCTCAAAGGCTAGAAAAAGACACTTGAGAACGACTTATTATCAATTTAAATACGGAATAAATAGTTAAAAACCTACTTGATCTACTATAATAATATTGTTTATCTCCCCCGAAAATTTATACTCAGAAATTTATATTGAGAAATTATTATTAAAAACAAAACAATATTTAAATACTTATATCATTATTTACTAATAATACTACTTATATTAATATATAGAATAAGAAATGTTGTATTTTTATAAAATATTGTATATATTTTTTATGTCGTTGATAATTTTAATTATTTTTATTTGACTTAAATGGATGGATGGCATAACAGAGATATTTCAAAGCGCTATTCACTTATTTAAAGATTCGATAAAGATTCTAAAGACTCTAACGATGCAAGGGGAATGAGTCTCTTATACTAGTCTCAAACCACACTGGTTAGTTATTCAAGTTAGATTGAACTTTTAAATATATTTATTTTATAATCTTTTATTCTTTATAACATAATTCCCTGAATTTATAGTTTTCGACTACTAACTTAGCTCAGTTACGGTTAACTTAGTTAAGTAGAAATTATATCTATGATACCTACGAACCATTACACTGGTCATTATATTATTATTCTATTCATAGGACTAATGCAAACGTTTTTTGCATCATTGATATAAAATATGAATAAGACAATCGAGTCTTGTTTTAAATTGAAAATGATGAAAACGATGTTTAATTTGATGACAAAAGCTTGCTAAAAGTAATTTATAATTTTCAATTTCTCTTATAATTTACATAAGCGCAAAAAAACGATATTAAGATTCTTAAAACCCGTTTAAATAATTTATTTTACGACTCTATTTATCTGTGTTTATAAAATATGAATATTTTAACGACAGTTTGCGTTTAATTATTTTAATTGCGTTATTTTCCGTTAGACAAATGTATATTTTCAGGCACATTCCAGTGCGTCTCTATGAATATTCTAACGCTCGTATTCGACTGGCAGAATGGTTATCGGGTTGGTTATTGTTTGCTTAACCGCAAATAGCAAATTGATCTTTGATTGGAATTACCAACATCGAGCATATGGGATCGTTGAACGTTTTCCCAGAACAAACATTTGTTATTTGCTAACCCTTCAGCTGCGGCCTGAAACCCGTGCCGATCTGTTATGAAGCGTAATGAAAAATAAACTAATTCGGGTGACACGTATTTTGACCCTATATATCGCACATAGATATTATATAAATATATATATATTTTATTGTTAGGAAAAATCGTTGAAATTATCGTAAAATATTGCCGAAAATATTCGCTATTCACGTTTTGTGATTGAGGCGATCAAATTACCGAAAAGTTGATGTTGCATGACGACATGCAAGGAACACTTGCATGATATCATATAATTTAATATAAATTATATCCTTTTCTCGTTATTAACGACGCAATATTTCATTGTTGTACGGAATAATTCATTGCCCCCTGTCCACGGTCATGTAATAATTAATGGAACGCCGCTGAAAAATAATTTTGACCTTAAAAATAAGCAAAAAAAATGGGTAAAATGCGTGCATTTTAAATATTTATAGTCATTTTCCTTCTTTAAAATATATATGCACGGTTTTCATTTTGTGGGCTTCTACAAAACCGCGATCCGCAATAAAATTGCGTATTTTTGCGAGGAGAGAAGAAAATGCGTAATAAAAGGAAATTGCCCGTATGTTACATATTTTATGCTAAGTTTCTTTTTCATACGCGTTTCAGACTTAACCCCTTGAATTTGACTTTGGCGTCGTTCTTCATCGCCCAGAATCCGGAAAATGGCGACTCCGAAGTGGCTGCTTACCTCGCCGAGTTAGCCCATAACGTGCTCATGTTTTATTCAAATCACGGAATTGATAAAACAACGTTTTTTTATTATGAACGGACGTTTTGTTGGCTTAATAAAATGATTTTTATGAATATTAAACAATATATAATTATAATTAATTTAATTTTAGTAGCTCACGTACTAATCGATTAATTAATGAATCTTAATAAATATTTTATTATAAAAAAATACATTGAGTGAAGAAATTTAGTTTGTGATGTGTTTCAGAGAATTTTTTTTCCATATATAAATAGATACATATATAAAAAAAATATTCCTCAATCAGATAAAATAAAAATATGAACTAATTTTCAAAGAGTAAATTAATTATCACAAGCAATGTATACATACTTTATATTTATATTACTTATACTAATATTAATAATATCTCTAATTAGATTAAATAGGTAATTAATATCATTATCTCTATATTCTTTAATTGATTTTTAAAAAGATTAAATATAAACTGGGATTATGGGAGAAGATAAACTGAACAAACAACAGAAATATATTAAATAATATACGCGAATTTTTTTTATATATAATACACATTTTTAATAATCCTGTTTTTAAAAATGTAATCTATGCTATATAAGTGATACGTCTAATATTATTGTTTAATATCTGATTTTTGAGTCGAAAAAATATGTTTATATTATTCCTAACTTATTTTGCTAGAAACAATACATTAAACAATATTTTTTTGCATTCAACGAATTCGCTAAATTTAATAGCAATAGCCATTTTGATCAAATTTATTAAAAAAAATACAAGGAAAAAATTAAATGGAATGCCTGTTCATTTGATATTTTTTTTGTTGACAATTTGTAATTGCGTAAATCTGATATTTAAATTCTTAGTATAATATTTAACAACTTTGAATCTAAAAAAAAATAATAATTATCGGGAAAAACTAATTTAACTGATTACGGCGGCTCAAAAACAAACGCGTCTTCTGAAGGGGGTCTATCAGTGACCCCAAGCATTTCAAGTCAAGATATTGATGAATTCTTTATTAATATATTGTATTTTTTTTAAATGGATTATTCTAAGAATAGTTATTCTACAGTTATTCATTGAATGTTTTGTAATTTGTTCGATATTTTGGATTTTTTAACTAATCTATATAACGCATAAGTTACTAGCCGCATGTGTCACTAATACGTTTCACTCGCACTTGGCATATCTTACCGCATGCGAGCGATAGAAAAACATCGCTCTTGTAGTAACAGGAGCGAATATTGGTGTTTTATTGTATTTTTAGACAAATACAAAAAGTTTGTGACACCTAGAATTTATATTAAATGAGTTATTCGAAAAAACTTGAGGTCCCAAATAGACCCCATCGGCACGGCTAGGTTAAATAAACATTGTTTGATATTTAAAACTACATATACTGTTAGTTACCGCCATTCCCTAAAAAATTGTAAAAACCCTTTTTGTCAAATATTTCTTGCATTCATCATATTTACAGTTTCACTTTGATGTTATAATACCAAAATGTCTAATGAGACCAATAAAAGTAAGACATCTCGTTCAATAAAAATAAAGGACGAATTCAAGTAGCAGTAAATTTTATTTACTTCTTTGACAGTGATTGAATGGTCCCAGAATTTACAGATTTAGTGGTAAGGTTAACCTACCCAGGTACTAGCTTAACTCAGTCGCTGTTAACTTTTACAGATTGTATGATATCTACAGGCCATGAAAATTCAAGTTTCAAAGAAATTAACGATTATTAGAGAAAAAACTAAACGATCATTACTTTTTTATATTATAGTAGCTAAATAAATTAATTTAGAAGTTTAGAATTAAGACGTAACCCTTTGGAAAATATTGTTAAGGAGGTCTCATAACAATAGCTTCATTTGAGATTTAGAAAAAATGAGTTATAAATAATAATGGAGTTGAAAAAACTAGGTAAACTCATACTAGATAGATTTTTGAGGGTACGTCACCTCATTCAGCAAACATTTTCCTATCAATACGAAATTTAAAAAGAAAAAAAAACATACACAACTATCCTTGAACATCTATAAAAGAAGAAATCTTGAACAAGATAAACTGTAAAATTAACAGTTTTGAGATTATTGATTTAATTTAAAAAAAGTTAACATATTAAACACCAATAAAACCACGAAGGTACTCCTCGTTATTCAAGAAGAACTACCCTTAAGGAAATAATAAAGAGAATAATCAATAAACTATATAAGTCACTAATCAATATAAGTAGCACAGGGGATAAAATACTCCAGAATTGTATATAATTATTTACTATTTTACTATTCGACTTACATCTAAGATGGCGGAACGGAACCTCATCGTAAGTCGAAGACTGGCTGTATTTCTACTTGCATTTTATTTTGTTATATCGTACGAAAAGTATTGATTTTATGACATCTACGTCTTCTTTAAAATATGATAAGACAATCTATGAACTTATTTTTTCACAGTCAAACAGTTAATAATAATTTAATCTGATATAATATGAATATAATAATCTGTTATTATTGTTTTTAAAAAAATGAATAGTTTATCCTCACATATGGTGAAAGTTTTGACAAATCTCGGCTGCAGTTGGCATTGGGTTTTGCGTTTGAATAAACTTTGCCGGATTCTATCCCGAACGAGTTGGGCGCTTCAGACATCACTTCAACTTTTAACTCGTTTTGTTGCAACTGTTGTTGTTTGTTGTATTTCCATAAAACGCACATAACCATATTATTCGATTATAAAAATTAATAATATGTCAAAACTATGCTCTCGGCGAAACGAATTAATTTTCGGCATATTTTACGTACGCGACTCTAACACGATTAATATGAAAATTTGAGTAATTATCCACACGAGGGGAGCTTAAGAATTTATTCAAATTTTATTCAAGGCTCGGAGCGGGCTACAAGAAGCAATCAAGATAGGAAATGATTAAGGATTGACGAAATCATGCATAAATAAATTGCAAGAATCCGATGCTTAATGGCACGGAAACGATTTAGACGTCCATTTTAATAAAATATGTTGTTCGTCTGAATTATTTTCGCATTTCGCAATGTCTGAATAGAGCCATATTGTTTATTTCCACTGGGTCCGACGATGATGCTATACGCAGATGTTTCGTGTATGACATGAACAGTTTCCATTTGGTGCGATCTCAGAAATACATCACTGAGAATAGAGAGATATTGCAACAAATTCCAGTAATGAGTTCATCGAGTTCAGCTTCTATTCCAAGTACTGATTTGTGACTGACCATAACCACTTGAATGCAAAACACAGACATGGCTCACAATGAACTTATTCATTATGGCCAGCTAATTGCGTTTTATGACTAATCGTTATTTAATAAAATATTAAACTTATACCACTATCAAAATTAATTAATTTGATACATTAAATCTGTGGTTATATATGGCATTATGATGATAAATGCAATGATTGCGTCATTCATGCTACATGATTTTAATGCACGTTCAATTAATCACCCTTGAATGTTTGCTAATAAAATTATTTTCATGCTAATTACAAAAGCGGCAACTAACAGAAATAAACCAATTTTAATTTTTCAATTATAACATTTTGACAGACTCCATTAATTATGCCGGCAGTGCACAAGTGCAACTGACTGCATTTTTCCGACACACAGTTGCATGTGTACGGCGCGGTACGAAAATTTTAATATCGTACTCTGTAAATAAAATTGTTATTTCGACAATAAAATCCCAATTGAAATAATCTTAATTTTTTTTTAATTTCGGAATGTAAATGCAGATATTCTCGACGCTCTCCGGACAACATTTCATCTCAGTCTCGAGCTAATGTAATTATGCTTTGTACTAAGTCTCGCGAAAGAAATTAACATGATAATTAATATTAAGACTTTTTGAGACGCTCAAAATGACTCGACAAAAAAATTAATGGCGAGAATGAATATTGTGTTTAATTGCCGCGCTTATTTATGCATTTTTAATGAAGAATCATTATGTTTTGTAATAGTTATTAGCATCATTACAGATATAATAAGGAATCATTCTTGGTTTTTACACTAAAATACATGATAATTATATCTGTAATTAAAAAAGTAGTCTATTTTATTATTATACTATGTAAAATTCTCATTATATGTATATTAGTTTATATTCATTGTAGGCATATGAATATATACAAGGGTTATATACAAATACCCAATGAAAATAAACTATTAATTCAGAGCTTGGACGAGATCAATCATTCTTCAAAAATAGTGAAAACTGTATTTTAGAAACACGAATATTTTTTTTGTTTCAATTTTTAGATGTTTACATTTCTACAACAGTGTAAATAAAGAAAATCGTGTTCTATATTTCGCAGTATTTTAAAATCGTCCATAAAACAATAATACGTAATAATAAGACCGATTTTAACCTAGCCATGCCGATGGGGTCAATTGAGGATACTAAATACATATATCATTTTTCCCGAATAATTCTTTTAATATAAATCCTACACGTCACAAACTTTTTACATTTGACTAAAACACTCTAAAGAGTAAATATTATAAATAATCATTGATCTTTAATGTCCGCAATTGCGCAAAATAAAATAAAAACAACAATATTCGCTCCTGTTGCCAATGGCGCGATGTTTTTTCTTGCTCGTATCCGATACGATGTGCCGAGTACGAGTGAAACGTTTGATTGACACGTTCTGTGAGAGCTCAGTCAGCGGCAAGATGTCTCTGAGAGAGTTATCATTTACGCGTCATGTTAATTAGTTAAAAAATCCGAAATATCGACCAAATTATGAATAACAATTTTTATGCTTAATATAATTCAGTTTATAAAAAATCTATGAAGAATTCATCAATGTCTTGACTTGATATGCATGGGGTCTCTGAGAGACTCCCTTCGGACGACACGGATGTTTTCGAGCCTCTGTAATGGATGAGTTAAGAATTAACGTTTTAATTTTACCGACATATTTTATGGATATTGTGAGTAGTTGAGGAATATAAAAAAAACTCTGGTAAATTTATTTCCTGTTTTGTACAGGAATACCAATTTTCTTCCAATTTAGAAAGCTTTGGGTTGGAATTAAATTGGAAATATTATCGAGAAAATGACCCGTCGTCCAATAATTCACCAAAAATTATACAATTAAGTTACACCTAAAAAACGTATATCACTTACACTATTTAATAAAAAAAAAACAAGTTAAGTATTATCCCTCAATATTCCTCTGAAAAAGGAAGAAGATATTGAATATGCAATAAAAACTCTTAATGAAAATGTGAAAAATGCAGCATGGAATGCCACACATGAGTGACCATAATAAAAAAATAAAAGAAGGTCCTTAAAAAGCGATGGAAAACATCAAGATTTCCATGAATAAGTTAAACCGAGCGATCAAGGTTGTAGAAATAACCTTAAATGAATAATAAAAAAAATACTAAACAGAATTATCTGTAGAGATACGTGATTATCGCATTTTGCGATAAATGCGACATAGAAGCGATAGAAAGCGATAAATGCGATATAATTGCGAAATTTTCCATATATCGATTTTCTTTAAGAATGACTAAAGAGAATCCTCCCAGACTCTATGGTCAACTCTTGTATATTATCTATGATGCCACATACTTGTTTTGTGATATAAAAGTGTAGCAAAGGAAGAATTCTAGAGTTGTATGAGTCTGATACAAATACGTTAAAAAAAATTCCAATGTAAATTGTTAGCAGATAATACGATAAATTTATTAATTTAATTGATAAATTAGAAGGATCTTCGTACCCTTTTTCCCATTTCTTGTGGGATAAAATTATGGGAATAAAAAATTCTCTCGGTTATAACATAGGTGGCATTTTGTCTATGGAAACCCAGAAGCTACTTCTTGAAACAGACGAACACACCAAACTAGAATTAATAGATATTCTTAAGTCGGTTTCCCGTAAAAGTTTATTAAAACTCGAGTCACATTTAAATATAAATGAAACGAATGTGTTTTATGAAACTTTAAATCATCTGTTCAATTTCCAAATTGATGAAACGATATCGGTAATAAGAAACTTACCTTTGTTTACAACATTAACAACCACTCAATGTTTAGAGTGATAAAAATTTAACAATTTTTTAATAATTGATCATGTAATATTAAAAGTGGGGTAAAAGTTGATACTCTTCAACTTTTACTTGCAACAAAGATGAAACACGAAGAATTCGGCAATGCTGCCCTTCAATCAATTTGGTGTCCTGCTAATAGCGTTGACGCAGAACGGTTTTTTAGTACGTACAATTTAATTGTTAACGATCGACGCACTAGATTAAAACAATCATCAATAAAAACATGCTCGATGATAAACTTTAATAAATTTTAATCATTATATAATTTTTAATCGGTGTATTCTTGTATTTCTATTTAATTTTGAATTGTTTTTTTATCAATGTATTGTATATCGTTTAAAAAATTATGTATAAATTAGACTTTTTAACTTCAAATTTGTAATTAAGAATAAACGCGAAATAGATGCTAAAATTTGTCATTTTAAACGCTATTTTTTTTAAAAATTGATGCTTAAATACGTGTCTCTAATTATCTGCAATACTTCATTGCTTCCATCAACGGACTACTCACTTTGAAAAGGCTACCAAATAATTTAAAGAACCATAAAAACTAACAAAAGATTATATTGGACATATTGGATATCATCTAGATCAGTGGAAAGTAACATAGATCATCATGACTCCCAAAATTGGCAAAGATCCCAAAAAGGCAGAGTACTACGAACTAATTAGCCCGATTCTAATTATGTTCAAAGTCTTTGTAAGCTGCTTCTGAGAAATATGAAATCATTATTAATAAAAAAAAATCATTCCAAAGCATCGATTCGGTTTCCAAAAAACCCATTCAACTGTTATTCAACTGCAACTGAATGAATTCACAGGGTTGTAAAAAAATACACAACGACCTGGAAAAGGTCTTAGATAGAGTATGGCATGAATAACTGCTGGACAAAATCGAAAAAAATCTTCCCCATCATCGTAATATAATTCTTAAATCGTACATTACAAATGGACATTTTCGTGTCAAGTAAAATTGGGAAGAACCGCTCTGAATCTTATTGACTCTGGAATACCACAGGAAAATGTAATTGGTAAACAGGGTTGGATTAACTATACACTGCTGATATGCCCAATACCAAAAACACCCTAATCGCTACGTATGCAGACGATACGGTGCTTCTGGAAACATAAAAGTATGACAAATATTCACCACTGTGGACATTAAAATATGTGGAAAATTATTTCAGATCTATATAGACTTTGCTTTAAGAAAAGAAAACTGCCCTACTAATATCATTGAATGAGCTGCATCCCCAAACATACTAAGTTAAATACTTGGGAATATGTTTGGAACGCCGTGTAAATTAAAAAAAGAAAACAAATTATGAGTAAGAAAAAACCATTAGGGTTAAAATTGAGAAATGTAGACTGGCTCATCGAATCACACTCGTCTTGTCTATAAATAATAAATTACTTTTCTTTTTAAATGCATATGGTATTTAAATCTGGAGCACAACAAAATCCTCGAACAAAAAATTCTTTCTGTGATAAAGAAAATCAAGTCTTACATATACATAACAAATATAGCCATAGACTAAAAAATCATTCCATCTCATATACGAGAATGCGACTAAAAAGAAGTAGAACCTACGATTTTTTATAAAAATAGGCTCAATAAGGCTATTGCCTTGGAGATAGGATCAATGAATCCTTTCTCTTTAAAAGTTTAGCCCGGATAAAACCAATTAAATGTAATCATTTACAGATTGCGCTAATTATAAAAAAATCCAGACCTTCTAATTCAGCTCTGAACTCAGTAATATTATTTAGAAAAAAAAAGTCTTATTAAAACTCGAAGTATTATAAAAATGGGAAAAAGTAATGTTGGTTATTTGTTAAAAAAAATATCTTGAAAATTTTAATAGCTTTTCAAGCGGTGAAAGATTTTTTCGTGAGTTAAAATTTATTGGCATGGTCATTAGTAATTATAAACGTCGAAAATAAAGTTTATTTGTGATGAAAGATATTTTACATTCCAAAATAAAATTATTCGTGAATAAAATATTTAGCCACGTCGTTGATGCTGAATTACATTAAATCTACTCCATTTTTTTATGAAAATTCATTGATTCTTCGTACACGCGAGCTCATCAGACATATCGAGCAAACAGAAGATTTAAGCTACGAATTACATAAAAAAATATGCGACATATAGAAGGTCTGTCCATCGTATGATACAACCAAGTGAGATATGCTAAACATTCTGTGGCGAAAATATTATTATAATTAAATTTTTGGAATTTTCGCATAAAGCCGCAACACATGGCATTGAACCGCGGCGCAATTCGCTGAAGCCGAATTTCAGACAACGCGAATAAATTCTCCGCGTATCAGATACACATTTCGCGATATTTCGTGCTATGAAACTTTCGCGAGAGAAATTGTAAAACTGGAATGGATTACATTCGCACAGTATATTTCGCCCGTCGTCCATTTGGCCGCAGCGGAGTCTAGGCCCATTATGTTTTTATCAGGCCCTAATTCCTATTCCCGTGTCGGGAACAATTAAAGCGTAAACAAATACCATGACTAGAGAAGCCGGGAACCTGACAGGAAAAAGGCCATTCGGTTACCACTCGCTCTTTGTGGCCAAGTTATCTGCCGAGATAGCGGCCTATTTCAAAATTTATGGCAGCTCAAGTTTGCCAGCTTTTGTGGTCTTCAACTCTTCGCCACTTCCCCCACCGCGCCGCACCCCGTTGTTAGGCAGGCTGCTTTATCAAAATTGTTTAAGCAATTCAGAAAGGTTTATTGTAACAAAAATGCTTTAAAACAATGCCCTTCAGAAAGTTAATAAGGCCACGCCGCTATCTCGCCAGCTGTAGATTACGCTTTATGCCGAAAGAGTTAAATTGCCAGCTCTCGTATAAAAATTAGAAAAATTGCCTCAATAATGTGTACGTGCGTGAATTCATTTTTTAGTTCGTGAACCCCGAAAAAATAAATCTGATATTGTATTAAATGTTAAAGGTTAATATATCGGCGCGATCTAGCGCACGCGAGAATTTATATGTTTTAATAATAATGCGTTGTTATAGTGCTAATTTTTGGCCGAAATATTTTATGCCCTATATAAAAAAAAGGCGTATTGATTTTTAGCGTGCGAAGAAAATATAAAAATAAGCATAAATATTTTCTTTTATACGAACAAAAATCTAATATCAGTCCTAATACTGAATTAACAATAAGCTATGATATCCTTATGGACTCATTCGTAACTAAAATTTCTATTAAAATTATATAATGTTATATAGAAAAATGAAATAAATCGTTAACATTATACCGCTTTCAAAATTAATGTTTTTAACATAGTAAAGACATTGCAATTATTCTGTTAGAGCTTAGCTCTTCATTTCATACATAATTATGTAGATGAAAAATTATTCATAAGAAAAAACAGTATTTTATTTCTTTTTGTGTCGTGTTTGATCATTTTTTAAATAAATCACCGATAAGTTTAATACTCAATATAATAGCAATAAAATAGGCATTCAATATGGCCATCAAATTCAAGATATGTCAGAGATAAGTCAGACATAAAAAATATGAAAAAATCTATGTATTATTTGATCTAACTTTTATTTATTTATTACGTATTTATTTTATAAATAAAACAACGAAAAAAAAAGGTTATCTCATGTCTAGCTTGACATATATCCGATATTCTGTGTTTGCGTCAAAAAATGATGCAGATAGGGATAACTTTAAACTCCAAAGCTACCATAATGTATAGTTTTAGGAAGAAGCTGCAAGTGCAGATTTAAAAATAATTATGAAGCGATGCTTATGAATTATTTACAGAATTAAATTTTCAAAATATGGCCTTATATACTTTTGCTCCTCTTCCTTCTTTCTAGGGGACCCCTCTCTGATGTGGTCTTTTCCATGATGAAAGGATTGCTATTACGCAACAGGGCTAATAATCACTTGCGACCGGCTACTTGAGACTCGTTTTGGGCAGATGTGCATATGTATGCCTGTGTATATCTATATAGATGTGTGTGTGTGGTCGCTCGTTACTTGTCACTCATGACTCGTTATAAGCAGATAACGCTTTAGAGAAGAGAACAAACGAATACCGAGACAAACCCCCTCCTACTTGCCTGGACACAGTCGAGAGGGTAAAATCCGATACCAACATGTTAGAAGATGTACGTCCAATGCCAGCATGGTCAAGAAACTCTTTACAAAAAACCGCATACCAAGACGGCTCGGGTTCCCGCGGTATGGACACGAAAGAGGAGCCCTTACGTCACGTGTGAGACTCAGATTCCTTTGGCCTCAACTACCATGCGAGAGTTTGGTAAGGTCCATGCCCTCAGCGAGTGAGACCCTTGTGAGTACAGTTTATGTACTAAATATCTTTTATGTTTATTATATATATTGTTGTATAAAAATCGACTTTCAACATACGTCCAAAGTGGAGGAATGGTACCCGGTCGTAAGTCAAAAACTAGGTTGGCCATATATTCGCCATATCTGAACTACAATGAATGTCTGACAACAGTAGTTATATTAAAAGATATTCGAATATGTATATTTTGGTCGAATCTACATTCTACTCTCATTAATTGTATTTTAAGAATAAATAAAAAAGATTTTCTATGGTAAAATGAGTTAGAAACATCTAGGATTCATACATTTTTTATAAATATGTTTTTCGAGTCCACAGAATGGAGAGATTCATATCTTAATTTATTATAAGCTGAAACAAACAAATCGATACTCGTAATAGTTGATTTTATCTCACATTTTACATAGGTTACCTATATTAATTATCCATCTCTCTCCTATCACCTCGTGTTTTATAAGAGGTACTATAGTTTGAGTGCAAGTTCCCCAAAGTTTGTACGATGTTAATACAGTTTCCATCGGGTCCAGTACATTGCCTGCTCTTCCGACGATATTATATTACAAATCAATCACCCACGATGGATTCTGGCTAACCGTTGTTTAAACTTTGGACGGGATCAGATTCACCTACTACACGTTCAGTAATTTACATACATACGTAGACGGGGGGATGTTATACGTGTTCGCCAATTCTGCACATTTCCGCCCTTTTTCATTACGACGAATCTCTCAGCTTTTTCACAATTCACATTATCTCGCAGAGTATTCTTTACATATTCCAAGAACTCATCGTCTCTCATATTCTATTCGGTTACACAAAAAAAAATTCACGATTTTTTAAAATTAATAACGTATTCCTGGTAACGCCTTAATTGCATCAAAGACATGTCTCTGCTTGAACATTGACGACAATGGATCGTAAATGATTCGCTGTCGTGCTGCATGCCTTGTGATCGACACTTAAACAATCACCATTCATTATGATCGTGTTTCTCTAGGTCCAGCCATTCGTGACCGAGCACACCCATCGGCGACAGATGGACACGAAGACGACGTGACGTCACATCCGGTATGTTAAAAACGAGAGGGTGACTCATCGATGGTGCTTGATTCAGAAAAACATATTGTGCGACAGAAATGAAACTGTATCACGAACAAAGCAAAATGCAGAAATGTTAAGCACAAGAATTTCAAGAATACATAAAACCTAAATATGACATTTTTAAGCACTTATAAAAGTAAATTCTTTAAAAAAAATATTTTAAATAAAGCTAGCGCGCAATTTATGACACATAAAATAAAATTAAAATAATAATCGTTTGATAATGGGTTGAAAATTGTTGATAATTATGATATTTTGATTGGAGTTATTAATTTCTGTGACTAAGCACCAGGTCTTCGAACCGGAACTGAACCAAAAACTGGATAAAATCGATATTTTGGTCGGTCGAACAAATACGTCAACACAATTTTTCACACACGTCACATTTTGATTACATTGAATCTGTAAAAAATGGGTTGAAACTAATTTTCGAAAAAAAAACGGTACTCTAGACACGTGTCAACTCAAATTCAATCCAAAATAGAGACACGTGTTATCTCAAACTTATCACAAATAAATAATTGCAATCAACTGAAGATATGTCCAATGAAAAGTAGACGATGGAAACATAAAACATTTTTAATAATTAGAGGTAACTTATAATATTATAAGTTTTAAATAAATATACACAAGGATTCTGCAGAATTCAAATATGAATACAACCAAGCCTCGTACAACACGGGCTGATAAATTGCGAAATATTTTTGTATAACACGCTTTATATCGTGTTAAATACCTACGATAATTAATGACTCGGAAAGCAGTTTCAGCGAAGTAGCTAGTAGCGTTTTACAATAATTACAATAAATAACGGCTTGGGATTGGCTGATAAATTAGAGCATTTTTTATAGAAAATGATCCCATAAAGGAAAGAAGTTTGAAGTTCAAGAGGGAATTACATCAGATCTTGACCCCTTTTAACGATATACGTAAAGATTTATACGCTAAAAGCAGACAATCGCCTATTACAGAATTTTTAAAGGCTAAATCCAAAAATAGTCCAATGACGATGAAAACTCACAAACGGATCTCAAAAGAGAGTCGAACGTATGGAATTGTAAATGATAGCGATGGTGAATGAATGATCTATTATATGTTGTTAATGTTTTTTTTTCAATGAATACTTAAATATATATTGTTTCGATTATTTATTTAAAAAATAAATAATATTAACTAGCTTTGATATTTTTTTTGGACGCAAACTCTAATTTTGTATGAACTTCGTATAACACGGATTTGTATTACACGGTGTTTTTGTAGAGCCATATGACCGTGTTATACAAGGCCTAGGTGTATACGAATTTTGTCTCGTTAATATATGTTATATTATTATGATTAAAAATATATTTCTAATAATAATTATAATATCTATTAATTTATTATGCCTATTACAAAAGAAAAAATATAATGGAGATGAACCGAAAACCGAATACCGAAATTAACCGTTATTTTCCCCAGAACAAAAACCGGAACCGAACCGATAAATATTGTTTAATTGAGCCGTGACCGAAAGTCTTGCCAAGAACTGCTTTGACAAAACCGAAGAGTATATTTATTTCTGCATAGAGTTTATAGCAACAATTTACTAAGTATGTTTTTATAGAAAACTTTGTTAAATTCGTGGTATTTTTATATTTATATTTTACTATTTACATATTTAAATAGGACTTCACTTCTCTGGTTTTTTGCAATCGATATATTTAAAAAAACTATTATCTTGTTGAATGAAATGTTTTGATTAGCTATCAGTTATTAATCTTACTGATGTTAAAATCTTTTTATTGATTTTTTGGTAAAACGTGGAGTGCAAAACTAATAACTTAAAAAAAAATATCAATATATATTTTATTAATATATATATTGTATATATCATCATCATCATCATTTGCCAGTCACAAGGCTCTCACTCGCTGAGGGCATGGACCTTACTAAACTCTCGCATGGTAGTCAAGGCCAAAGGAACCTAAGTTTCAGACGTGACGAGAGGGCTCCCCTTTCGTGTCCATACCGCGGGGACCTGAACCGTCTTGGTATAAGGTTTTTTGTAAAGAGTTTCCCTCTCTTGGCCATTGCTGGCATTGGACGTACATCTTCTACCATGTTGGTATCAGATTTTACCCTCTCGGCTATGTCCAGGCAAGTAGGAGGGGGTATTCGTTTGTTCTCTTCTCTAAGGCGTTGTCTGCTTATAACGAGTCACGAGTGACAAGTAACGAGCGACCACACACATCAACCTATAAAGATATACACAGGCATGCAAATGCACATCTGCCCAAAACGAGTCTCAAGTAGCCGGTCGCAAGTGATTATTAGCCCTGTCGCGCAATAGCAATCCTTTCATCATGGGAAAGACCTCCTTAGAGAGAGGTACCCTAGAAAGAAGGAAGAGGAACGAAAGTATCGAGACTAGACCAATTATTGGTCAACAGATTAGGGTTTTCCTTCCCAGGGTATACTGGCTCTTTGGTGAGAAATCCGTTAGAGACCAGATTTGATTATGCACACAAGGATATGTGTACACCAACATGTACATATTTTTGCACTGTTTTGTTGGGTATTAATCAAAGTTCAATTGGGCCCCTAATCAACTCTATGTAGGGCAAAAAACCGCATACCAAGACGGCTCGGGTCCCCGCGTTATGGACACGAAAGGGGAGCCCCCACGTCACGAGACTCAGGTTCCTTTGGCCTCGACTACCATGCAAGAGTTTGGTAAGGTCCATGCCCTCAGCGAGTGAGAGCCTTGTGACTGGCAAATGATGATATATATATATATATACTAATTTCCACGTCTAATAAATTGCTGCTCTTTAGCAATACTTATCATTTTAATGATTAGTGGTCTGGTCATCTGATTTTTTACAAAAACATATTTAAATTATTTTGATAATGGTATAAATCACATTGTTGATATATTATTTAATAATAATTTTATTAGTTCCTAGAATAAATCTCGGATAAGTCTCAAAATGTATCTTTAAAAGTAGCTAATACTGCTATTTATCAAGAATTTTATTTATTATCTTATCTTTCCACCTCAAAAAATTCTCAAGACCTGTCGGAATTTTAACGTTAAATTTTCGTGCATCCTTGCAAGTTGTTGTTCATTTATTGGTTTCACTAACACCTTCAGTTGGTTATATTCAAGTGAAAAAAGACAATCGCAAGCTTCAAAGCTTTCGTCCTCAATATAAAAAATGTGAAAACATGATTTAACCGAACGCTCTAAACCCAACTTTCTTACATATTTTACTTATGCAAAAAAAACTAGTATTTCTCTCTTCTTAATCTCTAATTCAATGGCCTAAATTTGATAATAATGTAATTTTAAACAATCATAAGGCAGAATGCAGCAGTATTTTTCGCTATTTTTATTATATAATATGGTGATATGCTGGATTTTTTTTACGTAATTGGCTTAATAACTTGCCATAGCGTCCTCTGGCAAGGATTTCCAGATAATTTGATTTATTATGAGCTCACCAATCTGTATACCAGACACGAAGTATTCGCTCGAAAGACACCCACCCATACCAAACGTGCCCAATTCCGTTCAACTACTATAATAATATAATAAGTGTACAATGGATATACATATTTACATATTATTTAATAAATTATATTTAAAATCGTATCTGTGACCACTCCGCTACTGAGCATCTTGGTTAAATATGCATCAGATGCTTCTGCCAGTATTATAATATGCAACTGTGCTTCGTTATGCACAAAAGAACAGATGCAATTGCCATTAAGATGTGCAACTTTGTTTTAGTATTCCAAGGATTATATGCAGAGAGATACGACGGCGATTCGCGAGAATGGGAATAAAAATAATTATTTTACAGGCTTTTTTTTTTAAAAAATATTACCATTCTTCATTCGTATTCTCTGCAAATGACGCGAATATTATTAGCCCAAAAGATATTCCACAGTCGAATCAAACGTAAATTTCTTGAAGCTTTTGTTGCAAAAATAAAATATTACCTAATGTAATGTAGCAACTATTGAAACGCAATTTTCGAACAATTTCTTCGCAATTCTTCCGCAACGGTGCGCCCTTTGTTTTCTCGAAATTCTTCTCAATAATTAACTAAAAGTTAGTTTACAAAGGCGGCACGTGCTCATTTATAACGAATTACTTTATTTCGTTAATCAATCCACCTCTTAACGGCGAACAGGGAGGAAATAATATTTTGTTACGAACGAAATTGAAATTTAAGAACAAAATTAGCGCGAAACAAGTATAAGTCAATTAACCGTATACCGGAGTATTCTTTTTTACCTCTTTAAAATATATTTTTTTGCATTAATTTCGTTCTCAATTATATTAATGGGCCCCTATTTTTTTTTTGTTCGAGTAACATCATACCATTAGAAAGGGGCTGATGGTTTCTATCCGATCCCTATTAGCCCTTTCCGGAAATAAGGAAAAGATAATACTATTGATTCCGTGCTCTATGAGATTTAACTTATTCACATGTGGTATTACATAATGCCAAATTTCCATTGTATACGTTTCGGACTCGCAAAACTGATATGATCGGATTAAATTTTCTGATATAATTTTTTGTACACAAAACAAATGTTTGAATAATACCTGGTGATATAAATATTATATATTACCACTGATATGATTTAATAAAACCTTAATATACAATATTATTATACTCCAAAGGACGTATTAATTAATATATATCAAAGATTATCTTTGAAATCTTAAATAAACTTTAATAAGATAAAAAAGATCTTATTTATATTTATTAATGGAAAAAAAACTGACTAGTCAATGGGTTGTATAAGGATTATTTAAAAAGCGGTTTGTTTACTCAAAGCTTTTAGTATCACTGAATTTAAAAAAAATGTTTCGTGATTGTTTTCTGTTATAATAACATTGTAAAAAAAGAATAAACCCGTTTCATGTATATTATATTTAAGATTTTTCGTAGAAAACTGAGATTATTTATACATACGTAACTAAATATGAGTTTTACAGAAAAATATTATTAAACAGTATCATATTACTAGATTTTATTTCACAGTTTCTATTTTATGATGTTATTTAACCAGATTATAATTAAATTTATAGTGCAGAGTGTTAAATTAATGAAATATCGAAGAGATTAGAACTCTTTATTATATAAACAGTTACAATAAAAACAAAAATCATATTATAAATGTAAAATATTAAATACATTAGAAAACTTTATTTAATCCTATTAAAAAATTTAAATGCGGATGAGAGTCATTGAAACATATTTTATTAGACGTTGATTGAAAATGATTTTAGACTTAAGAAAGCTTTTATTATTCCTGATTAAAAAAATAGTATTCATTTGTAAGTACAGTCAGTCCTTCTAAAACGTTTCTCTTAAATTGCTTCTTTCTACAAAATGATATTTTAGAAATAAAATTACATATTTCGTTAACTGTTAATTATTGAAAAATAAATTTAAAAAAAAATGTCCATGTTGAAGCTGAATTAAAAAATTAACATATTTCGTATTTTTTCACATAATTATTTTTCTCTTCCTTTCTCTTACACGATTTGTCTTCCCTTTCACCTAACGAACGATCAGGTAAAGATGTTTGGTGTTACTTTCATCAAAAACATCTAAGCAAGTTTTTAAACAGTGGCGCATGGCTCAGAACCCTTTTTTTATATACACCTATACAATAAATACTGATCTGATGATTAAAAAAGCCAGAGACAACTATAAAGAAGCTACGTTCCTATTTTCAAGTTAATCGATTAAAAGGTTTGGGAGTTATTTTTAATTTACTAAACATGAACGGAAAAATGATCAGACCATAAAGAATTAATATTGATTTTAAATAATCATTATTTTACATAGAAGCTTTGAGGTGGAAAATACGTAATCAATTTTTATTTAACCTAGCCGTACCGATGGGTCCTATTTGGGACCAAGAGTTTTTGATTTTTCTCGATTAAGTTTTTTATATAAATCCTACACAACACAAACATTTTATAAATAATTGTTGTCATTTATTATCTGCAATTGCGGGAAAAAAAATGAAAACAACAATATTCGCTTCTGTTGGCACGGGCGTGATGGTTTTCTCGCTCTCATCCGGTCCGATATGCCGAGTGCAAGTGAAACGTGCGGTTGACACGTATCATCGCCTAGAGCGTTATCATTTACGCATCATATTAATGAGTTAAACAATTCAATACATCAACCAAATTATGATGCATATTATAAATAACTATTTTTATTCTTAGAATAATTTATTTTTTTAAATAATGTCTATATAATGATGAAGAATTCATCAGAGAAGCTATGATAATATTTTTTTTAATACAAATGTTATTGTTTATCTCATTTTTCTTCAATATTTATTAATAAAACATTCCATAATATCATTTTAAAACAATCCATATTGTACAATGCCGACAGCGGCAATGAATAACACTCCACGACAGCTTTAATGTCGAAACTTGAACTAGAATATGGCAAATGCAATTTTATTGTTGGCATGGTACCCACAGTGCAAGTACTAATGCGCCGCCACTGCGTTTTAATAACTCTCCAACAATTTGTCGGTTTGGAATTGGGGGGTCGCTTGTTACAAAGCAAATTGCAACTTGCATTTCTGCCAATTATTCTAATCATCCACTGGTAGAATATTTCAAATTGTTTAAGCAATTATCTCTTTAAATATCCACGAAATTATATTCATAACCATTTTTTTCGCGAGATGAAAGGATACGCTCCGAACGCTAACAATGTGCAATTTAAATTTTAAATGCGATATAAAAAGTTCTAGTTTCGTTACGGTCAAATTTGTATTAGAGCATTTGAATCGACCTCATTGCATTTGTAAATAAAGATTCTCCAGACAGTTTTAAATTATATTATTCCCATGAATATAATTTAAAATTAACTTTATGGTATAATGTGATTATTTTTGGCACTTATTATTAAAATACAAACATTACATATCCTTGGCTTTGGCTGTAACAATGCTTCCAGTATATAGAGAGCTAATGGACCGAGTGGTTGCTGCATTAACGTCATTAGGCCAGCACTAATCTGCATCTATAGTTGCATTAATGACGTGGAGAAAGAAGTCTTTCATAATGCGCCAGTTAATGGATTAAACAAACAGAACCGCTAATTATATTTATTTTTATTTATTATTTATGTAAAAATATGAGCTCAACCACCAAAGAGTCTAGTCTAGTCTAGTCTAGTCTTTCAAAGACAATGCAAATATATAGATGCTATGACATTTTCTAACTCAGTAATTTAGTCATTTATTTCTTTTTAGACTAAATTTTCATTTGTTTAAAATATACACAGGGATCTCTAAAATATATATTTGTTATTATTTTAACAATCATCGATCTAAAACACAAGCTTAATAAAATAAGCAGACGGTAAGTATTAAATATATTTTTTTCATCACTCCACATATACGTATTTTTATTCTTTTCGGTCTTTTTAAACTAAGTAAAAAATCTTGAACTGTATTATTAAGTCGTCGCATAAATCTTTATGTATTTCTTTTTAGTACGAAATATCACTTATTCGTAAAAACTAATTGTATTCACTATTTAATAAAATAGTAAGTGTAGTAATAGTCTAGTCAATAGCAAGAAAAAAAATCCACGGTATATACAACCCTAAATCGACTACGAAAATGGAGGGATAAAATAACAGAGACCATTAAAAATATTTGTTTTATAATGGAAAAATATTCTAGTCGCAAATATGGTTTAAAAGATTTAAAAAAAACTACGAAAGTCTGACGGATCTCTAGTGTTGTTTCCGACTAGCACCAATTTTTAAACGGAAATATATTTAAAGAATCAATGATATAAATATTAATATTTCTTATTTTATTTAAATCAAGTATTAAAAAAAATATAAGAGTTAAATAATCAATGCAGAGACGGATTTTTAATATTAAATGAATTAAAAATTAAGTATTTGGTTTTAATTTTATAAAATCTGAAGTTATATAACAACAATCCATAAAGACAACCTAATATTAATCATATATGTTTACGAAAAAAATATTAAATGGTTGAAATTCTGCAGGATTGCATTTATTATAATATTACAAATCAAGAGAGATGTGCATGGAGTAAAAAATTAAGAGATTTAAAATTTATTTACATGTAAAATAAAAACTTAATCTAATTTATGTGTATATTTAAGAATACTTTTGCAAAATATATACACCTTGGCCTCGTATAACACAGGTACATACAACACGATTTCAATAAAAAATCACCCATCAGTAAGAAAAATACAGCACGTACACTTCAGTAAAAATAGAAACGATGGAAAGAGTACTAATGATATGGATAGAAGTCTGCAATGAGAAAAACATACCTATAGACAAAAGCATTATTCAAAAGAGAGAACTCAAAATGTATGATAATTTAAAAAGAACAATCGGCATCTGAAGATGAACAATCACATTTTCCTGCTAGTAGAGGAAGGTTTGAAAATTTTAAGAAGCGATTCATAATATAAAAATTCAAGGAGAAATTGCTACGGCTGACATAGAATTTTTCCAAAAAATTACTGAACCCTTTAAGACCTGATTTTTTATTTTTGGATAAAATACACCACTATGTTTAAAAGGTCCCAGTGATAATAAAAGTAAAAATAACCTTCAAAACCAACGTTCAAATTATTGTACATTGCAATGTACACTGGGTCTGTAAGGGTTAAATTTAGTTAGTGATAACGATGATGAATAAATGATATGTATGTTAATCATTTTTTTTCATTAAACATGTAGATGTATATTTTGTCGATTGTTTAATAAAAAAAAATTAAGGTTATAAACAAACTTCGATATTTTTTGGAACGCAAAGACTATTGTTGAATGAACTTCAAACCCGGTATAACACGGATTTGTATTACACGACGTTTTTGTAGAAACATATGACCGTGTTATGTGAGGCCAGGGTGTATAGATATATTAAATTAATATAAATAAGTGAGAACTGTCATTCGTAAATGATATCTCAGAACAGGATATAATTTCATATGGATTTTCTTCATATTTATTAGGACAAATCAATAGAATTGGGTAATCTATGTGAGATATAAAGTATCGTCGATTGTAAAATTATAATAATAATAATAAATCGGATCAGATAGTTTAAATTCTAATGTTTTGCAAAAAAACAAACATTTACTAACCATTAAAAAAATAGGCGAATTCTACATACAAACAACCATTGAATGGTCGATAACAATATTTTGTCATTGAAGAATTAGATCATATTTAGGCTGTGCATAATGAAAAAGTCATCAATACTATTAAGCTTTTCCTTTTTTATATTTTAATTTAATAAAGTAGTAATAAAATGTTTATATAATGCTTTAGATTAATATACCTTCATCTTAATTTGCTACAATCATCGTTCCTTCATAAAATCAAATAAAATAACATTTGATCTATGATAAATATTATTACACATATTATAATATTAATAGTTCCACCGTGTTTTCCTTTCAGTTGATTAATAATCTTGTGTTTTCACGAAATAAGCTCGAAGATCAAAAGGGTAAAATAACAAAATTTACACAAATTTGTGTCACAGCTCCCCAGACATGTTTTCTTGAGCATACTTAGTTTGTCTAATGTGCATAAATTGATTTTAAGGTGAGTGGTGTTATTTTCGCAGTGCCATTTGAGCGCAAAAACGCCCACGTCACAATCAATCAACCCTAAACATTTACCATTCTGCGCAAGTACTTAAAAACATTACCGCGTTTACCGAATACGGTAAATGTATGCAAATCCCATCAGCAGACACGTGTGGATCTTCTTTTGCCGTCTGTCAAAACTTTTACGCACGGTCGGGTCCTCTTGCTCGCCCGTCACGCGTAATTGAGAAGCATTACGAGAATTTTTTTAAGGGATTCTTTTTCAGTCCCAAAGAACGAGTTCATATTCATTGAATAAACACACGTTTATGATCGAAATATATATTTTTTTTATATTCAATCGCGAATAGAGCGTGATTCCACATACGAAACGGGCATTAAATAAAACAAATAATAATAACGTCGGATAAAATAATACTTACACAATTTTTTCAGCTTAATTTCCAGCACAATTCACATTGAATCCACATATTCACTGTATATATATATATTTATTTTTTTCACTGCACAGTTGTATATATTTTTTATCACTGCGAAATTAATTATCGAACTGAAAAATAATTAAAACGTAATTAATTCCGAAACGGAAGATTCGTTCAATTATTTCACGCTAAGCACCCTCTTCAATCAATTTCAGGAAAAGAAGAGTACAAAAAACACAACCCCGGGAACAATTAAGCAGAATAGACTTAAAAAACGTATTGACAGCGAAGAGTAATGACTCGGCGAGACGAAAGGGAAGTGTCGGAGAGTAATGAATATCATTTCGAGTGTTTGATAAGAGAAAAAAAGTAAGAAAATCCGATACCCCTAATTATTATTCAACAGTAATACTCGGACAGGAGAAAAAAGAAAAGGCATTGTGGCGTGTTTAGCGATTGAAAATAAAAGTGACAAAGATGAAATCGGTTTAATTTAATTTTTCATTCATTATTTTTACTTATTATTATTTTTTAATTATTTCACATTAATTTATTTATTAGATTTGTATTGATACCTCTATTATTTTTTATAGGAAATCGATTTTAAAACACAGTGCGGATGATTGCGCGATCGTATTCGCGATCGGCGTCGAATTCCACACAACGACGATATATCGTCCCGAAAGTTCGCAAGTAAGTTTGGTAGTGGGCGTGGCGGGAATGCGCGCGTCCCGCCGCCGCAGCAGCTCACCGGCGACTGGAATCCCCGACGCCAGCGACGCTGACGTCACCCGGTGGCCGTTTCCCCCCCTGACGCGGCCACCGGTGGTCTCCCATCGGAGGAAATGAACCGAATCAATGTCCCGGCATCGTAATCAAGTTAAACACCAATCGGCCGCACAAGGATTAGGGCAACAATCGGTTCGGATTATCCTTCCGGGATGTGCGTCGGGATGAATGGCAAACGTGTCGCTCGTACGCAATGACCCACGACGAATGGGCGGGGGGAAGAATTGGGATTTACTAATATTTTCAACAATAACACTTGAGCCCTTTCATAGACTATAAGAATCCTTTATAAATCGTAATAGAGTTTTCCAAAGTCAACTTCAATTTTTTCAGCCACAGTTTCATAATTACCCAACTGGTTAAGCACAGTAATAATGATCGAGTGAACGATTAGATGAAAATTAAGCTAAAGGAGAATGTACAACTATTATAGTTGAGTGTGTTGTCAATACAACTGGAAAATCTATAAAATTCTTGTAATGGTCAATATAATTGAATTATTTATTTATTCAGCTAGGACTTAAGTGATATAATCATTATATATTTTGACAGCTGATATAGCAAGGCTTGTTTGTGAAAAAGTTAGATTGTTTCTACGCAGTAGCTTTTTGTTGGTACCCTATCAAATATGGAAAGTGATAAACAGCATTTTTGGCATATTTTACTATTTTACTATCGAAAAGATAAAAATGCTATTCAAGCAAGAAAAAAATTATCCGATGTGTATGGAGAAGGTGTATTGACAGAACGTCAGTGTCAAAACTGGTTTGCAATATTTCAATCCGGAAATTTTGATGTTGAAGATGCACCACGTTCTGGAAGGTCAGTTAAAGCTGATGCAAACACAATGAAGGCATTAATTGATGTAAACCAGCGAATAACAACTCGTACGATCGCTGAGAGATTAAATTTATCGAATTCGATCGTTTATGATCATTTGAAACGCCTAGGTTTAATCTCAAAGCTCGACATATGGGTTCCTCATCTTCTTACGGAATGAAATTTGTGCCGTCGCTTCCCTAACGTCAAGAAAATGATTCATTTTTGAAGCGCATCATCACTGGGGACGAGAAATGGATTGTCTACAACAATGTTAAACGCAAGAGATCATGAGTAAAAAAGATGAACCTGCTAAAAGCACTTCGAAAGCTGATATTCATAAAAAAGGTGATGCTGTCTGTTTGGTGGGATTTCAAAGGAATCGTTTTTTTAGCTTCTACCGGACAACACAACGATCAATTCTGAAGTGTACTGTCATCAGCTGGACAAATTGAATGATTCACTTAAACAGAAAAGGTCAGAATTGATCAATAGAAAAGGTGTATTCTTTCGCCAAGATAATGCGAGACCTCATGCAAGTTTGTTAACTCGGCAAAAGCTTTTAAAGCTTGGATGGGATATACTGCCATAACTACCATATTCTTTAGATCTGGTTATTTCTGATTATTATTTGTTACTGTCTCTACATTTTTTTTAAACGGTAAAACCTTTACTTCAAATGAGGAGATTAAAAATCACCCGGATCAGTTTTTTTACAAAGTCAGCCAATTGGTTTAGCAGAGTAATAGCTCTGGTTACCGGAGAGGTATAAACTGAGACAGAATCCAAATTTCCTCATGTAGAGATATCTTTCAATTTTTTCTGGATTTTCTCTAGTCTGCGGATTACCGAAACGTCATATGGCGTTTAGATGATTGATCCTGATTTAAGTAAATTCCAAACCAATATATCGTATAGCAATCTAACTCAGGTAATATTTATGTTATAAAAAATTCTCAAAACAAAGGCCAACATTGAATTTAGAGTCGAAAAGAATTTCCAGATCTTCACTTGACGATTGCCTAGAAAGAGTAAAGTTCCCCAGCATGTAATCAAAAGTTTGAAATTCTTTTGATCTCGAAAAATCGAACGTTACAGGGGAGTCAATAAAAGACTTAAAATAATAATGGTTCTTAAACTAAAAGAATTAAAAGCGTAATTTCAAATACTAGTCTAGTTCTCTCTATTTTTTTTATTAGAATTATTGTATGGCACTATTTAAGAGTATGTAATGACATTTTTCTTATTGTTAAGAGTAAAATGTTGATTGCTGACAGCACGTAGATGTCAATTTAGGTTTCAAAGGTTTAAATATAAATCTAAAAGATGCGCCTGATTCTGGACAACCTTCTAAATTGTATGATGACATATTGAGATCCCTGGTCGAGACCGATCCCGTAGAGCCTCAAACCTGCAAGGTCTTCTGTACAGCCACGTTTGTAATTCATCATTAAATAAATCCAATAGGAGAACACAAGAAACACATGCAATTATTTGTTATTAAGACCAAGAATTCGATCCCGTTTACACCAAAATGTAACTGAATATGAGAAATGTATCATTTACGATAACATGAGTAGAAAATGTCAATGGCTTTCTCCGAATCAGCTCGTTCTGATACTCTAAGACTGGTATAACACTTCTAAAAATATTTTATGCATTTGGTGGGATGTAAGAGAGCTTAGAAAGCCATTTAAATAACAATAATAGTAAATAATCATATACTAACCACCCTTCAATGTTTTCTTTAAAAACACTTTTAAACCGTAAATTTTCCATTTTCTCATACTTTTCAGACAGTTCACTTGTTTAACTATTGTTACAATAAAAAAATGTTTTTTTTTTATATCTGTTAAAATTTTCTACACGACCTAACGGAAGTTACTGACTTTTATCGTACAAATCTTAGGTTACTCATTGTATCGCATTTAATCAGGTCATACTCTTCGTTACAAAGGGTTTTAAGAAGGCCAGTATGGTAATGTTGATTAAAAAAAAAAATCACTTGATTGATAAGTTGAATTAAGTGATATCAAGTGGTAAAAAATGGCCGTTATTTCATTTGAAGTGTATTATTTAACAGCTAAATTAAATATCAGCACTATTTTATATGACAAACTCTTCTCTTTTAAAATTCTTTAACATCTGAAACCCATTTAGTTTCGAATCAATCTTTAAAGATCTTTTTATTCGGGTAATAGGGAGTGTACTATATTTATTCATATATTTTATAACAGTGAAAACAAAATATTCTTCAGTATACCTAGTTATAATATTTTTTTGATCAATAGCGCTAGAATATTATATATAATTTAATATTTTATTTACGTAGTTACACAATTACAGCGAAGGCCATAAAACAAACGGATATGTTGAATGCTCTCCGAATTCTAATGGAAACGGCGATTATGCAACCTGAAACGTCAGCTGAAAATTAACATTGTCAGCGGCGGCGGCCCCACAAATCTCCTTCAGCCAAATTTAATTCGGAAACAAATCGAAAATAAATTTCAGCAAATCCCTTGGCCGATACACCGCGTCCGCGCCGTACATTTTTAATGTTTTATTTTAACTAAATAATTGAGTTCCATCATTCAGGGCCGACGCGTTGTTAATCAAGTGACCAAGTGCTTATGGGGCCATAATGAAATTTTCATTCAGTTCAAATTGAGAGCCAGTGGTCAGTCCGGCCTGTCTATTTGATCGCTGGAGCAGAATAACTAATTCAAATGACAACGTTTTTAATTCCCAGCCACGAGTCTGGCTTTCAATCAGCGCTTGTCAAACCAGAGGATGGGGTCGGCTAATTGACAGAAAAACTATACAATGCGATAAAATAATAATATATGAATACTTATAGAATAACCGTACTTGCGTTACCGGCGTCCGGATGAAAGAATCCCCCTTTTTCAGCAGGTAGTGCATAAATTTTATGGGATTATAAAACTTTTTCTCCGGGATAGACTTTCTCAAATAACCGCGAGTTTGATATATCCATTATCGTCGTTCATCTTTACATAAATTACATTGGAATCCGAAATTTACGAACGTTTACATAAGGATATTCAAATAAAATAAGGGATCGGCCAACTCTTCTACGTTTTATCGCTATTCATCATATACATTTTTTTTTCAAAATAAATAAGTCTTACTTCGTGTAAGAATATCTATATATTAATCAAAGATATACTATAACAGATGATTGAAGAATAAAATAATCATATTACACTAACCAAAAAGCTTTAAAAATATTCAAGATGGGTTCGATTTTGAAAAAATGTCTACTCGTACATTCCTATTTAAAAAAGGATCAGTTGCCCATGGACATAAACCTTTTAAAAATCGATTGACATCGGTTCTTGGTGGAAATTTAGCTTGTGATTTAAAACTGAAACCAATGTATTTTTTTATCAAGCAAAAAATCTCACAGCATTGAACGGAAAAGATGAGTATAACATTTTATTCAGTGCCGATATTTATTTTATGATAAAAATTTACAATATAAAGCATTATTAATCTTAGACTGCTCCAAAATAACTAAAAACTCAAAAACTGCAGATTCATACCCTAAAATCTCTGTTGTCTCATACAGCCCTTGAATCAAACAGTGATAGCTACTGTAATAATTAATTATTGATAATTAAATATTTTTAAATACAATGTTAATAGATTTTTATACATTATTTTCGAAAATTCGCACAAATTTTCAGGCACTAATTATGTGCGAATGTCGAGGGCTGAAAGTCAAAATAACTACCACCCTTTGCTTCTCAATTGTTGCTTAATATAAATTATGTAAAATGAGGGTAGGATATTTATTTCTGAATATTCTGAATTGACATCTAACATTCTTGAGTCGGCACCTTCCTGTCTGAGGATCGTAACAATTTTCTTGAATATTCTTTGCATTCCGCATCTGGTGGAGTCTTCATTTGTTTAGTCCAACGGATGGGTGTCCTGCCCTTTCCCTTGTGTCCTTTTACGTTTTAAAGCGAGCAATTTACATTTTAGTGGGATGTTTTTCTTTTTAAGAAAAAAAATAAAATATTAGACTATGCTCTAAAAGTTTTTTTTATCTATTTGGATATTCCCCTGTTTTTCCAAATTTTCAATAGCTTTGACATTAATTTTTTGCCGTCCCTATTTGCAATAGTAGAAATCCGAGATATATAAATTCTTCAACCCTTTCCAGATCCGAAAAATTAACAAATCTGTATAGCTGATTACTTCAATCGATTATCATCAGCTTAATTTTAGTAATATTAATCACGAGTCCTGGTTTTTTTACTTTCACAGAAATTATCGTGCCTTTAATAATATGTATAAAAATAATCAACAATTTTTTTACGGTAAAGATTTGCTTAACACGATTTGAAAATACAAAAAAAAACATTATTTTAACAAAACTTATTCAGTATGTCGTCAGAAATGGTGCATAACATAATTACAACAAAACTCCGTTTTTACGTTCCCGTAATTCACGGCTTTCCGCCATTTAAGTACAATTTCGTTTCATTTTGTTACATCAGATTCCGGATTTTTTGTTTTTATTCCCCGCAATTTACGTTGATAATATATTAAAATTTGAATTAAAATAAAATATCAAATAGATGTTACTCCCTTCAAAACCTACCAGTGAACTACAACTTTTAAACATGGAAATAATCCGTGCTTTCGAGGATTATTATCACAAAAACCTGGTACAGATATTGAAGATCTAAAAAAATTCCAGGTGTGCCAAGAAGCCCAAGATCAATAGAGATCCTATAGTGTCATCTAGGTGGCAAAGATCCACACTGGATTATGAAACAATTATGGAAGCATGATTCGTCAAAGTACGAGAAGACAACATAAAAGATAATAATACGCAGGACAATGTCATTGATGGCTAGGAATCAATTTCTGACGAATCGTGGTAAAATTATCAGAATCTTAACTGCAATTTGATGACATCTGAAGATATGGAAAATGACGATATAGCCATATTTACGTATAAAAAACTCTCATATGAAGAAGGATTAAACTTGAGTTATCCAATTCCAATAAAATAATATGATATAAAGTAAATTTAAGGCCTTAAAAGATATTTTACAAGCATTGAAGACGCACTAGAAAAAATCTTTTAATCGAAGTATAACAACAAGAGAGCTTTATGTAAAAAAAAACCTAAAAATATGTACTAGTCCAATTTGCATGATATATATTTTTGCAATATATTATTTAGATTATTCACTTTAGGGGGTTCACCGTATTTTATAAATATTTTCTGTATTTACACGGTTAACTATTTTAATTTACTCTATATTTCATAGTACTTTATATATATATACGTATTTGAATTACACGATTCATTTGGGACGGAACAAATCTACCGTATAAGTAAAACGTATTGCAAAATGTCAACAGGAAAACTAAGGGGAGGAAAAATTCCATACAGAGCAAATGAAAAATTTTCTAACTGGAAATTCTTGATTAAAATTATTTGTACCGAGGTCGAGAAAAATGTGTGTCTGACGTTTAATCTATTATTTCAAATAAATATATTATTTAACTCAACACCTTATTACTCAGCAATCAATAATTCAGCTTTAAATATTCATAATATTCTATGTATAAATAATATTTTTATGATATGCATATATGTGTTTGTCACGTCCCCGTCTTTCAGCACAAAATGCGATGGGAATTTAATGAAAAAAACGGAGTATTTCGCAATTCGAAATGAAACATTAAATATTCCTTTGATTTTATTGCTAATGACCCGTCTGGTTTTGGCCTTAAGTAACTTTGCCGCGGGCAGCTCGGCTCGTTGCCGATCACTTCTAATGAACTAGGAATCTTGTTTCTTTTCTTCTTTATTCTCATTGTTTTTGCACGGGCCGAACAATATTTAAAGAGCCAATCCGAGCCGAAAATAAATCCATGAACGTTATAATTACAAATTTCCAGTCTAAAAAATATCATTGAAAATTTCGCCGACAAAGGGGCGAATGCCATCATGGATGGTTGTCCATAAATCTCTATATTAATGAACGGACTTTATCTTAAAATTTGTGTTTATAATGCCGCATTGTACGGAGACCAATGAGCACGAGATGGGGCGGAGCTCCGTGGACAAATTGAATCGACAGTCCTCTCCATTACGGTCGATCGTCTGCGATTGTTACGTTTTGATCATCTGGTCCATTTTTTTCGCACGGAAACTGGGTTGTTCGGTAATCCTGCTGGCAATTTGGCCAAAGTGCGAATGGCATATCAGGCAAGAGCACTGGCTCTATCTCCAGGCTATAAATCAACAGTGCCGAAGTGTTTCCGATAGATTTCCGGGATAAGTGCTTGGCAGTTTTAGCCTGCTTGCCCTCTGACGGCGATCCTATCTCCTTGTGATCCTGTTGGCACCGTAACAGAATCACACTACATACACAGTCAATTTTATTTTTTTAATGCGGTTTCAAAATTAAACTGTAAGAATATCAAGGAACTAGAGGAAAATTTAAAAAAAAATTCTAGTTGAATGAAAAAAATATTACTAAAGTCAAAGTAAACCGTTGACTTTTTTAAGTATTTCTTTGATAATTAAATTTATTTTTTAATAATACATATGTTTTAATAATAATCGAATCTTTAGAGCATTCTTTACATGATTTTCTGAAAACAAATAGCCCAATAGTCACAATGGAAGATGGAAGTATGTAATGTATCTAATTTTGGGCCAGTTTTTTGCTACAAAGCAATTACAAAAAATGATAGCTTAAGAATTTATCTTAAAGATTATTTATTATATTAAGTAATCGCCACAGGCTCCACCGTAGTAGCTGCGATGCGGGATGCAGAATGCAGAGAATCCTGGAGAGACAAAATCAAGAACTTTCGGAATGAGAATGATCACGATCCTTAGACATGAGGGTGCCGACCAAAGAAGAATTATATTAAGACCAATTAGACAAAAATGTACAAAATAATAAAATTAAATTTTTAAACGGTATTCGAATACGATTTTCTTAAGTAAAAAAACTTAATAAGAGGTGATCTCCGACAATTATTTAAGTGCTAATTGAAAATTATTTAAATAATGGATTATTAAATAAAAATATCATAATATTAAAATTCCGTCGATATTTAATCTAAAAAAAATCAGAGATAATAAGTATAGATTTAAGCTTGATTTTTTTGATACTATATTATTTATATTGCATAGAGCAGCTCCCAACATTTTCCTTTGATCAACCTCTATTAAAAAAAATATTTTCTACATCGACCCCGTTATATTGTCCACTATAATATATAACATAAATTTTAAATTTACAAAAACACAAATATAAATAAATATTTTATTAAGGATTATTTTTTTATTTATTAATCTAATTAAAAAGATATCTATGGTTGTAGTTATTGCTTTGCTACTTTCGTATTACTTATAAAATTAGTTATTAATAATCATAAATCGCAGCGTTCTGTAATATTTAATCGATTTCTAATTTTTCAAATGATTAAATTCTACTTTAACCAAGTTTAAACCAGGAAAAGCTAAATATAGTGATTCGGTGAATTGTTTTGACAATATCTTGGACAATTCCAAAATTTTACATAACTAATTGTTTAAAAATTGATTTTATCTCAATTTTTTTCTTAAACATTAGTTTTGTCGCTATCTAATAGATTTATAATCCAAGACAAGATATCTAAACTTTTCAAATCTATATAAAGAAAACAAAAAGCTGGATCATATATTCAAAGTATCAAAAATCATTTTGATTTATAGTGGAAAAAAACAAATACATGCTTTTTTAATTCAATAATAAAATAATAAAACGGAAAAATTTATGATCGATCCCTGGAATGAGCGCTGTGGAGTCGGATTCGGAGTCGGAGTTGGAGTCGGAATCGGAGTAGGAGTCGTGGAGTCGCGGTTTTTTCAACTGAGTCGGAGTCGAAGTCGCTCATTTTTCACGACTCCGACCATTTTTTTTATTTACGAAATTTATTAAATTTTTATTTCGTAATAATGAATGTGTATAGCGTATATTAAACGTGTAGGTGCCGTCGCAATAGGCGCCAGAACACCAAAAATACATGCCATAATAAAGCGAAGAGCTGGAAATGGGGAAATTTTGGATCATAGGTGGGGTTGTACATACTTAATGATTCAGCAACTTATTGAACTTAAATTTTACCTCGAGGACATGGCCAACCCAAATGTGACTATGACTGAAATGCAATGGAAAGAAGTAGAGGAACTTGAAGTCTTGCCTTCGCCATTCTTATATCGCTACAAAAGTGTTGCGAAAAGAAGAATTTTTCAAGAAGTGGATGAGGATTATTTTTCGTTTGTCTAAAATTCAGAGTAATACTATTTCTAATGGAATAAAAAACGCCATGCTATGCAGAAAAAAACATTTACTGGGCAATGATATTCTATTGACTAGGATTTATGTTGACCCAATGGTTCGATCCATATTGACAGAAGAACAAATAAATAGAGCTAAGAACGCTCTGTTTGAATTAACTATTCGTATGAAATGCCTTCGAGTGGGAAATGAGACGACATCAGGGAGCTTTGATCAATCAATACTTGAATTATCATCATCTTCATCCGACACCGCTGAATCTGAAGACAATTTTGAAAAATATCTCAGTGAACAAGAGGAAATAAAACGTCCTCGTTTGAGTCCTAATAGAGTAGACGACGGAGACACTATTTCAAAATTTCAAAATTGATCCTACGATGCATTAAAAATGGTGGACAGATTTAAGGGAGTTTATAATCTAAATGTTAAAATGGCAATACAGCGGTATCCAGAAATCGTAAATGATTCTGCGTTGACCGTTACAGCATTGCCGCCAACCGGAGCGGTTATTTTCCGCTCTTAAACACCTCAATTCTGATTTCAGAGCTTCTATGAATACAGAGTTAGAAGCAATGTTGTTTTTAAAAATAAATTCTAATAAATAATTAATAAAGGTTGATCTTGTTTTATTTTTATGACTATAACATGAAAGAATTGGCTATATGCAGAGGTAGGTAGTAAAACAACCTGATAAAATTGAATTTTTTTGAGTTGTGGAATCGGAGTCGGAGTCGTGTTGTTGGTAAACATCGGAATCGTAGTCGGAGTTGAAGTCGTGTTTTTTTTTAACGACTCCACAGCCCTGCCTGGAATACTATAGATACTTTTTGAACATCCATTGAACCCCAAGTAGTGCCATGGACATTAATATTTATCCAAATACAGCCAGCGATATTAAATTAAATTTCGTAATTATTTTATTGATTTTTCATTCATAAAATATTTTATAATAATTTCATCCTCTCTTTGATTTATGATATTTTGTACACACTTGAAATTTTGAATTGATTAATTAATTTAGTGAATTAAATATAATGAAAACATAGATACACAATAATTTGCTTTATTTAACTAACTCATTGACTGACTCAGAATAAATAAAATATTTAAATTAATCTATAATAATTTTATTTATTCTAATTAGAATTGTAATTAGAATCAAAATTAATAACCATAAGATTTTACGTTTTACGTACTAAATACATAAATATGATTGAACCTTAGTATTAACTAATTTTTAACAAAACATATTTTGCATTATATACTATCTGCATCAGCAAAAGCGTAATATTTAAGAGTCTGCAAATTATATTATGAATAACTAAATTATATTAAATATTTCCAATTATGTTTTTTTATTTAGATTCAGAAGCTTTTATTGATTTTAATTAGCAATGCGAATGAAGAATAGTATAATTGATAATTTAAAAATATTCACATATTTAATCAAAACAATATGGTCGTTATTTGAAGTTTAATAGATATTTAATAGATACTAATTTAATCCTTAATGACAATATATTCCATATACTTTCAATGATGTAATGTTTTTTATTTACGTTTGAACTGAGAGAACGGTGGATGTCTTTCGAAACCAAGCTTGATAAATAGAATTATATTAATGCATATTGTATCGGGATCATAATCACTATATCCTATGATAAAGCTTTGATTGTTCGAGCCTTATCTCGATAAATGCATTACGTCCTAGATTAATTGATCAGACGGCCAAACTACGGCAAACAAACCGAATTAACCGACGCCTTAAGTGAATCGAAGAAGGCGTGAAAGAAAGGCTACCGCACAATGGCCAACCGGCTCCTGAGTGATCTCGGCTAATCTAATGTGGCCAACTATCGGATGTGATTCTTCGGCCGGGGCGTAGAGGGCTTATTGATTGGCCCACCCCAGGTGCGGAGATGGCCGGCTTTGTTGGGATAACTAATGGATTACGACAGGTCGGAGGTAAACAGAGTTATGATACTGACAGTGTCCAATCAGTGTCCGGCCAGAGATCAGTGTCCGTAGCCCCGGTGTCATTATCGCCGGCCATCGGTCCCGTAATTACCATCGGACATTTCTATTGGCAGCATTGATTAGCATCTAACGTCGGGACCTCTGATTTTATGTGTGCAGACTGTGAACGCGGATCAGACTAGCATACAGGATGATCCAATAAAACGTACTACATTTACAATGAGAGAATCTATGATGTATTATTTAATACCTTAATTAATAAAAATTGATGGATAGATACATTTTATGAAACATGACATATTGTCAGTTTTTAAACTATTATATCATATTAACGATTAATTTTTAATTGGGCAATTGACATCTCTGGGGCCACATTAATCAATTGAGTTACTGTGAGAATTACAAAGTATTTATTTTGACAAGTCTAACGTTGGGGAATCCTTTGAAGTAATAACAGTTATGTACATCATGTTTTAAAAATACTATAAATATATTTTTTATTCCGGAAAATAACACCGAAAGATAATAAATATATATATAAATACAATACAATACTATAGAAGTGTTTTAAAGATTTTTCTATAAGTTAAAGAAGCGATCTACTTTTCTTTATCAAATAAATCAACAGCTATTTTTGAACACAGGATGGGTTAGAAAATTATTTAATTATCTATTGCTGACATAACAGAACTTCTTAATATATTTAACAAAAAAAAACAGTTCTCGTAACGTTTATAGTAATATGTAATATCAAGTCAAAAAAATAAGAAAGAAATCCTAATTTCTACAAAATTTCTTAGCAATCATTATTTTTGGAGCTGAATTCAAATGCAAGAGATTTAAATTTTAGGTAATAAAGCTTTAAATAAGGCTAAGCGGAGAGTAATGTCAGTTTTTTAATATCCCTATTTCTTAAGTAATGGTAATAATGTAAATGCCAGTGCTTTGGGTGACACAATCCTATTTTTGGTATTTTTATTTGATAAACTTTTGTTTAGATACCATGGAAAATTCACTTGTTGATTAAAGTATCGCTTTCTGCAGAGCAAGTGGAACGTGAACGGTGATTAAGAAGAAAAAAGCAATCGTAGCATCGCAACTTTAATAAATCCAAAATTGTTCCAGGTCGCAAAAAATCGACAAATGTATGGAGAAAACAATAACATGTAAAGCACCTGAAGAAGATGATTTAATAAAGAATTACAATCTAATGAAGCTACTAAGACCATCTGCAATATTTACGGAGACATCTTTAAATGGTTTCGGGTGTTCAAAAGTGGTGAAAACGGATGTAAAGACAGATTAAAATTAAGTAGACCTCCTAAAATTGACGATGATACGTTAAACTCATTAATGGAGTCCGATTCGCATAAAATAATCAAGGAATTATCATAAAATCACGGATGTTCATGGTCAACTTTACAGTTGTAAAGGATTATTTTAATTTATAATGGAAAAAAATAGACAAGAAATTTTAGTGCTGTAAAAACATTCTCCAATGGTCTTAAAACAACGAATAACTATCTGTTTATCTCGAGTTTACGTTCAGATATGAAATCGATTCGTTTCTTAAAAGAATTATTACTGATAAAGGGAAGTTGGCTTACTATACCAACCCCTAGGTCATCACTGACCCAAAAATGTTATTTTATATATTTGATGAGATGTTTTGGAAATAATTGACTCTGAATTACTAAAACCTTTTAAGACTGTTAATCCAGAAATGTATGGTTTCAAATGTTAAAAAATAGCGAAAGTGGATAAAAAGACAAACCGAAATCAGGCAGATTTTGAATCGATGATAACCCTTTAAACTCATTTGAGTCCGACCCGCGTAAAGAATCGATAAATTGTCACAAAACCTTTTTATCCATGGTCAAGAATAAAGAATTTTTGAAAAGACTTGGGTGCGGTCCCGATATATGAAACTGATCCGTTTCTTAGAAGGATAGTTAATGGGTATAAGAAGTGCGTCCTCTACATCAATCAAAGAAGAATAAAACGATGGCTTTCATTGTATAAGGTACTTGTGTCTGCCCCTATTGACCTTAAAAGGTACTCCTTTTATATTTGATGGGATTTTTAGGGAATAATTCACTGTGAATTACTAAAACTCAATCAGACTATTACAGCAGATTTAATTAGTAAGAGTAAAAGAGGTACTACTAGAAAAATGATCAGTTTTAGGAAACTCATTACTGGACAAAATAAGAGAGCTAGATTTAAAACCACCATATTCAACTGATGATGCGCCTTTGTTCTATCATTTTCAAGTAGAAAGATCATTCGCTTCGAAATGAAAAAAAAATCAAATGATTTACTTTAATTGTATATTAATTATAAAAAAAAACCGCGAAAATTTTAGAGAGAATAAATTTAAGAGGGAAAATTTTAAGTGAGAAAATTTAAGAGACATTAAAAACTTGTTCTATCGAGAAATACCGTATTTTTACAGTTTTGTATATATAAGCTTTTTATCACATTGATAAGATTACATTTTTCACTTAGCTTTAGTTACTTTATGTACAGTTACAGAGATTAATTTAAGTTTAACCCTTTCCACTCTGCTCTTAGTCGAATCTATGTACCCTCATTATATATTTTTACAAATTTATTAAACAGATATCTGTTTGATAAATACTTTTTTTTTAATTAAACAAAAAAACTAGGTTCAAGTTGTTTACTAGAAATTTTTTTGGGCAATAGGTCTAGCTACAACGTGGAAAAGGTTAAGAAGCATTTCCTTATTTCAAAATCAATTTATTGCAAATTTCAGAAGATATTAACTGCAATTTCAGGAAATTAAAAGAAGTCTTTAATTAAAATAATATGCTAAGAAAATCGTTTATGAATTGCTTTTTTTGAGGTTTTTGTTTTTAAAAAAAAATAACCTTTGAGATTATTTCGTTATACGTATTGTCTAATGATGATGCTGGTTAACATACGTCCAATTAAAATGCAAAACATGTCTATTGAACACATTCATACCGTTTAGGGTCTAATTTGAGATTACTCCTTTATTGCTTCGGAGCAAGGTCGACAGTTAGCTGCCTACTCAGACACGGCGATGATACTCAAACTAATTATCCAATTTGATCCCATTGCACCAATTGACCCACGACCCGACAACAACACTGGTCAATTGATTTGTGGGCACTAGAACTTTTACTTTCTTCGGCTATCGATCCCTCGACGGCTACCCTCTCCCGGCGCCCTCCTCCAGAAACTTGGACCGTTGCGCTAATGGCTCACTTCCCCCGTCCGATGATACTTAACGATATCGCTGGAACTTTGCTCGGCTTGTTCGCATTTAGCTGATCCAATAAAATTATTTGCAGACATTCGATCGTCCCCTATCTTGCTGGCAGCCAATCTGCCACAAATACCCAATGTGTCTTCAGTATAAAATAATACAAATTTCATTTCGCCAACATTATATATCAAAATTTAATCTTCATAATCATATATAATGCTAAGAACTAGTAGATAATTAGTTGAAATGTCCGTTATTATCTGTTCTTCGCCATTGTCAACGAAGAACAGATGGTAGATAATAACTTTATTGATAAATTGGGTCAGTAATCACGGATCTCATGTCAGTTCAACACAAAAGAACCTTTCAAATAATATAGTCGTATCAAAAATCAGGATGTAAAAATAACGTGTATATATGTTTTAAATAACATAAAAATGTTGTCAGGATCGCATATTAAGACTTTGGTTCAAATTCCTCATCTAATTTCGACGCCATGTTCGTATTTAGACTTAAGCATATACAAGTATTTGTTCTTATTCATTCTAGTGGAAAAATTGATCCTACTTTCTTAAGGATTAAAAAGTTTTTTCATTCCGATCTAGTTGCATTTTTTTTTATTATTAATATCAGAAGTATTCAGTTATGCGTTGCTTTGCACTATCTAGATTATTATTCTTCAACTTCAATTCCCTAGTTATTGTAAAAAGCTGTAGAATTAATTTTGGCATATATGTTCCCCTTTTATAAAATTTGCAGTATTTTTGGATGGAACCCATTTCAAATGACAAATATTTCTTGGAGTCGATATTATTAGTCTACTTCAGATATAAAAAAAGAGTTGTAAGGTTTTATAGAATCTCATAGCAATGCTAGACAAGAATAACAATTGATTACGTCATGTTTGGAATAAGTATTTTCGAAAAATCTTTGGATAAGAGAACATTTTTTATCCCTTGATGCATCAAAATAAAGAAGTGTGAGTGAAGGCCTTTTTTTCAGTTTAAGCTGCTTCTCTACCATCGATACATCATCTTACTATGATGGTTCTTTTCAAGCAGCAATGCGAATCTAGCTATTAAACTATTGCAAGTAACAAACTATTTTTAATTTAATATAATTTGAAGCTCTAGTTTATCCTTAAAGACTTTTTTCAATTACCCTCCATTAGTTAATTAGATAAAAGTAATCGCCATATTTTTAACATTCCGTCTCAAATTTAAATAAATTAATCTCTGCCAAAAAAATCCTTCCATCAGACCTTCCTCACCTACCCTCACAATTTCTTAAATTATTAGCTTAAAAAATATATAATACCAATTCTAATCACAAATTAATTACTATAAAAAACTATTTAAAATGATAAATATCTCCGATGAGAGATTTAGGGCGACTGAAATTAAAGTAAGATTGAACTGAAAACCTAGAAACCCATTTCGGATTCAAAATCTATATGTTAAAACCGTTTTTTTATTTTTTTTATAAAAATATCAGACTTATCGAATCCAGTTCTCCTAGCTAGACTTCATTCCCACCTTTACGTCATTATGAACTTTCTTACTAGCCATATTCTAAACGAAAAAAATACATTAATAATTCGGTATCTTAAATGACCAATAAATCTGCAATAAACATCACCTAGATATAATGCAAGATTTTATTTCTTGGTCGACATTAAGTTTCATCTAAATTAGATTGTGATCTACAGGAGAAAGGAAACACAATCGTTTGAATGTTAGAAGTCAATTCTTTCGAAAAAATATTTTTGCTTTTTGCTAGATATTGAAAGAAATACTTAAGTCCATTTAATTACTGCTGAAAAATTGCCAAGCAAGTAATTAATTAATTTACATTTTCTATGTTAAACCAATTTAAAAATGACAGAAGCTTTTCTGCTGAGGTTTCAGGAACTCAGAAATGACAAAGCGACGTTAGCCTTTGTTAAAAAAACCTCTCAATGCTACCATATCAGAAAATAAAGTTTATAATAATATAATAATTTAAAAAGACCTTATGATATTATTTTGCAACACAAGTTATCTGCTTTTACAGACCTTGATAATGAAGACGTGATGCTTTTTAACACCTTGAATAGTATTTCTGCCTCAGATATTGATGAATCCTTCATCAATATCTGAGGACTGAGACACGCCACCGTCTCAGAGTTCTCTCCGCACGAATCACTCACATGTCGTACTGGATGCGAGCGAGAAAAAACATCGCGTCCGTTTTAATTTCTTTTTTTTGCAATTTCGGACAATAAAGATCAATGATTATTTATAATATTTATGCTTTAGACTTTTTTAGACAAATACAAAAAGTTTGTGACATGTATTTAGCAACAACATTACAATTAAAAATATTTTTGGCAGCCCTCTTAAAGTCAGAGTGGCCCTGTGAGGCCGTGATCTTAAACAAATCTGTCCATTATTGCTCTACTTGTGTTAACCATGCCTGTAGCATATATTCGAAATACAAATGGTGTCAAAAATTGGTCAGACCAAAGCCCCGGGGACTTAAAGTTGTCAGATAGCGGCCCGGCAAACGTTGGTAGGGACGTGTCGGCGATGCGGACTGCAATTGAATCGCCCGTCACGTTCCGGCCGCCCGGGGTATACACACAATTATGTTCGCCGTGCAAAATGCCACCCTGCATTACAACAGTGGACCTTGATTTCCAGTTCATAAATATGAATCGAGCGTATTTTCCACGTAATTTATCCCGTAATACGTTATCGGCCGACGAATCGAACCCGAAATCACAGCGCTGTGATACAATCGAATCGTTGCATAGCTGATCTTTAGGGCGTCGAGGACGCATCGGCGTCGAAATTGTCGCGATTGGTTCGGACCTCACCTGTTCCCGATAAAGTCGTTATGACGTCACGGGTATACGTGCCCGGGTAAACTCGTTCCCGGACCAATCCCGCCGGGGTGTTCGCCCGACGGGAACGAGCGAATCATTTGGCGGAATTTACATGCGCCTCTGTTTGCTCCGCAAATTTGAATCGGGACTCGTTTTGTTTGCTTGTTTGTATTGAGAACAGACATGAACGCCTCAAAATTTTCCAGTATTTTTCTGTTCGCTGCTCTGAAAAAAAATATTTGCGCGCGAATTATTATTTATTAGGTATAAATAAAGAAAGAAAATGTGTTTGCTTCATTATGAAATGTAATTAATTAAAAACAGTGATGCAAATTAATTTTAAAATTTAAGTCCCTTAAGTGAATGCTGAAGGATGAATCTTTTCAAATTCATTTAAATGGTTTACATATTTTTTGTTTTGTAGTATAGACGCCATTTTTTCGGCAGAATACAGAACTGCCAAACTTATTATTAATAATTTTTTTTCATAAATTTCTCCAGCTGTTATATCATTTTTAGCTTTAAATGTTAGTTTTTCTACTTCTTCGTTGTCATATATTCACTCAATATTTTTCATCGCATCGATGCTAGTTTCCATTAGTTTTTAATCGCTCCGTACCGGATGCGAGCGAGAGAAAGCATCGCGCATGTACAAGTGCGAGCGAGAAAAAAAATGGTGATGTGCAAGTGGTGAAACCACATGCAACGAGCATGGAGTGCGCCTCAGTCGCGGCGATACATCGTCGAGTTCTCACGTCGCTTACGCGTCATATTGATTAGTAAAAAAATCCAAATTATCGACCAAATTATGAAACATATCAAGAATAACTATTTTTATTATTAGAATAATTAATATTTTAGCTTTAAATGCTTGGGGTCTATTTTCCATTATAAAAAGACCTCCTTCGGACGATACGGTTGTTTTCAAGCCACAGTGACAGATCGGTTAATAGTAGTTTCCATCATATACATCATACACTTGTTTTTTTTCAATTAAACTTGATGATTTATGACCCCAACGAAATATTTTTTAAAATTGTAACACCTGACACATTACATAATGTAATAAAACTAGTAAATTAAAATAAGACAACAGTTCTTTTCAATAAAATAAACAAATTTACAACAATTATATTAATAAGTTATAATTAATATGATTATTATATAAAAATAACTTAGGAAGTTGACAGTCGAAACTTATAAATGTTAAATGACATTTCTTGTTGAATGTAAATTATGCTTCTTAAAAACTACTGCTCACTCTGAAAAGTTTATACTTAAAAAATTACTACACCAGACGCTCCTCACATTCGTCAGCTATCGACTGATGTAATCTCAATTTATATTGGTAAATAGTTATTGGAGTCATGATAAAAAAAACAAAATGTTCCAATATTGGAACATTTATTTAACAAACATTAATTAAAGCTTTTCTAGCATCCAATTTTTGCAATTCGTATCATGTTTAGCTCCTGCAACTAGTCTTTATCTCCTCATTGTTTAAAAAATGTCGCTCTTTTGTATTTTATTTCAAATTTGGGAATAACAAAAAGTTTCAAGGAATCACATAAGGTGAATATGGAGGCTGCTGCATCGTAGCTTATTATTTTTGACTCAATATTTATTCTACATTTTAAATTTTATAAGATATGATCACTATTTAAAAAAATATATTATAATCTTAATCTTATAAAAATAGTACATTCATGATTAATTTATTTTATTATGAACTTTATAGTGATAAATTTATTTTCAGGTAAATATTATATATCCATTTTTATAAATAAAATACAGCCACTCTCTCCTATAGGGTCGAGATAGAATCATCCACGCTATAGAAATCCGCCCTATAAAAGACTAAGCACCCATACAAAATTTTTGGGTTAGGTATTTTTAATTGTATTTTGTAAATTGAATTAAATTAACACATCAAACAGACGATCTAGCAAAAATATACACACTATAGAAGGCAATGCCGTACCGGCTACTCAAGAGCAGGAAGCGTTATAGAAGGATTTTACCGTATTTAAATTATTAATACCATAAAAGGTCTAGATAAAATTAGATATTGTTATTAAACAGTTCAAAACCAGTCTTATATTTAAGTCTGTTGACTTGTTAAATATTAAGTAATATAGAAAAGTAATTAAAGTTAATTAATAACATCTCAATCATTCTTGAGATGCATTTTTGAGTCATAATTATTTACTAATATTTCATTTCTGTTTTGGATCATCCTGTATCATTTATAAACGCACGTAAAATTTAATATCGTGTACGCTCGATATGAATATAAAGCAATTTATATACCCGGATGAAATTTGATAAGAATTAATATAGAATAAGGAGGTCGACTTATGAGGATGCTTATACGTGTGAAGAAGAAGTAGAAGAAGAGGATGGATCTCGTGCAAACACGTCTGGTAGGATCTGGAGCGGGTGGAGTAACGTTCCATGTATCGGCTCCTTCCGCTTGATTTATCACAGCTAGTTCCCCCTGACTGCCATTGAGGATCCTGTTTGCCATCGGCCCTTGCCACTCTATCGATCAGGGCTCGCCAACCGTTAACTGCATTCAAAATGAATTGAATATATATTTTTTATTAATTATATTTTATTTTTAATGAATATTTTATTTACCGCAATATTTTAGTATAAATGATAATTATGTTTTAAATAAAATGTTATTGGTCGCTGGTTTCTTTGCAAGATCTACCTCAATAGAAGCTTAATTCGGCATTCCTTTATGTCCTGGGGGTTGGATGCTGGGGATTCAGGTCTCTGAAACTTTTCATCGCGTAGATCATGCGATACAAATCGACAATGATAGCCATAACAATGTATTCATACGAGTATATCACAATTATTTGCGCCATATTTACATTTTCTACTCGATTCAACAAATTGTATGATTGCATTTCAGACGTCCGAAATAAAACCTGGTCCATTCCTCAGGAGGAGGGGGGACGATGAGAGGTTGGGGCGTCCCACGGGGAATATGGCTGATCCGCCGGACAACGTTTAAGTTGGTTTATGGCCAATAAAAAATAAATAGGCCCAATGATTTATTTTCGATGATAAACGATTACTCTCGAATGATTTCACATTGGGCCCCGGCGTCGGCCATTTTGCATGCGTCGCGAATTTACGATTGGATTACGCCGCGAATGCCATGAAATGTCCGATTCAATTCTTTTTTTTATTCCTGAGACTGAATTATATTATTGATGGCGAATTTAAGAATCCCGGATTCATGTCATAATCGCAAAATATGAAGCGAATTTTTATTAGAGAATTTATTATCCGTCTTTAATTGGAAATTTTCGTATTTTAATCAAACTTAAAGCTATATATCTTGTAATTAACATATTTTTCCAATTAATTACAAGTCGATTTAATACGAGGATAGAAAATATGATTAATTTAATTTTTGGATCTCAATTTTCGGTATGGCGTTCAGCTTTTTCAACAATTTCCATCTCCATAATGTTGACAAAACATAATATTCGGAAATAATAATTAGTTACAAGGGGTCATATTCGAATAATAACTAAGCTAACAAATCCTTTGTTGTCTAATTTTCATTTTTTGTATCTAATTAAATAGGCTTGTGTTAATTTTTCTGGTTAAAAATGGCTTTTCTGGTCAAAACTACAGTCTAGAGTTCTTGCTAGAGTTTATTAATAAAAAAAATAATCCATTACCTTCCAAATAAAATCAGTTATTACAATTAATGGTTAAAAACCACTATAAATAGACCAAACCTAAAACCATTAAATTAACTAAATCAATATTTATATAAAGTAATCTCAAATCGTAAAAACCCCAAAACAAGTTTGTCTTAACTCTTGGCAAAATAATCCCGCGTTCCTTCTATGTTCTGTTGACACTGAATACTTTTAGTTAACCAAAAACCCAAGAAAATCTTAACTAAAACAATGTACCCCTGGAAAAAAGTATATGAATGATTTTGGATATATATGTGTGCATGTGCCACAGAACCAGTTTTGCTAAGAAGGAAAACCCTAACCTGTTGACCGATAAACTGTCTAGTCTCAATACTTTCGCTCCTCTTCCTCCTCTCTGAGGAGGTATTTCCCATGATGAAAGGATCGCTATTTCGCGACAAGGTTAATAATCACTTGTAACTTGTCACTTGTAACTCGTTATAAGCAGATAACGGCTAGAGAAGAGGAAAACGAATACCGAGGCAAACCCCCTCCTACTTGCCTGGACACAGCCGGGAGGGTAAAATCCGACACCAACAGGGTAGAAGATATACGTCCAATGCCAGCAATGGCCAAGAGAAGGAAATTCTTTATATAAAACTGCATACCAAGGCGGCTTGGTTTCCCGCGATATGAATACGAAAGAGGAGCCCTCACATCGCGTGTGAGGTTCCTTTGGCCTCGACTGCCATTCGAGAGTCTGACAAGGCCCATGCCCTTAGCGAGTGAAAGCCTTGTGGCTGGCAAATGATGATGGTTATTTTAAAAATAATATTAAAATTTATTTGGGTTTAAATGAATTAATTTTATTTTTAATGTAATTATCCATTGGGATAAAATAATAATAATACTAAGAAAACATATATGTTTATGTTGTATTGACTCTTAGATTTTTTTTTTATTTAATACAATGGAAGTATGCGACTAATGCGTATTAACCACTTCAATGCCGTAAGGCCACCGGTGGCCTCTGTTAACGGACGACGCGAATACCGTAGGTGGTCACGGAAATATAATTTACATTCTATAAAATAAACCGAAATTGTAATGACATTTATTTTAAAATGCGCTATGCAAATATTACTCTCTAAAATAATTTCTATCGTTCTCTAAAATTTTTCTCCACGGTCTAGATAGTTTTACGATTCCCCTCTTGTAAATTAATCCCAGGTTTAATAATTCATAATGCATTACACCCAAGATATCCCATCAAACACAAAAAAAACATTTTCGGGGTTAATAATGTTTGAAGGGTTGAAACTGCTACTTATTTTGAAGAAAGACATTGTTTTTGTCTCTTAATATTGGTGTACAGCTTTGACTTTTTATCACCAGTGACAATCCTTCACAGAAAAAGACGAATATATGGTTATTCTATAGTATTCCAGCGCTGTTAGCTAAAGTTTGTGCAGTACACTAATTATACCCTAAAAGTATCGTTTCTCTATCATCTTTACCGATCTTTTTCAGATGGTCTTGTACTCTTGATTGAAAAAATTCCCTAACGGTTTTGCGAGGGTTGGATTTCACCAATAAATTTTAACCGGCATTATCCAGGTTTAGAGATCTTCCTCATCTTAGTTTATCGTTTAATTTTCTATCGCACCTTTACTTTTTTATTTTTTTTAATTTGCAGATGGTCTCGGTAGCTTGTTTTTGGCTTTTCTTATCGAATAAAAGTAGTAAACGGGTCTTCTCAATCTATGGCCCTGGCTAAGGATGAAAGAAATCAGTTGTTGATAAACTTACGTTTAAACTTGTCATTACTTTTCGGTTTTTAAATTTTCTAACAATATTTTTATTGAATCGTGTTTTCGTGGTTAACGAATTAGATTGCCCTGTAACTCCAACCATGCATTGTCTTTAAATAAATAAATTAACTCATTGCCTACGGGAGTCGTGGATTCCACCTCAAAAGCGTTTTTGTGTATGTCCGGGGCGCGCATATCACACGCTATCCGATACTACTCGTTTGATAGGCTGTAACTTTTATAACGTTTTGTTTTTTCAAATATTTTTTTTTGATTAGATACTTGATAGTTATAGATATACAAAAAAAAATTAACGCACAACATTTATATATAAATATGCAATATTCAACATTTAAAAGAACATGTTTTATAAAATTTACTAAAACTTTAATTACCCCTGCTATAAAATATAATAAAAAAATGGATTAACTATTCAAGAAAACATTATACCTAATAATTATGACATTATCTGGACTATTTAATAAAATATTGACGACGTAATACCTTTGCAGATAACATTTAATTAATTCGCCATGGATAATTAATAAACATTTTATTCAATGATCACATTTAGAATTAACTGATTCTGCTGATACATCGCATTGCTGAATCGTAGTGTTCGCGAAATTCATCGGCGTTTATGAACAGACACCAGTCGTATACGATGCGTAATAATAAAGAACCGTTTTACGACACTGGCAAATGGCCGAACGCAATATGAGAGAGGCTCAGTTCCAAGATTGGTCTGACCATAAAGTTTTTAATCCTTTCGCAGTAAACGTTTGACGTGTATAGAGCAAGTAGGAACGGACAGGAAAAATCGAGGGCTGACACACTCAAACTTTTCAATAAATAAAATTATATAACTAATAATTAATGGCATAGAAAAATATATAATATTCGATGAGAGATGTAATGTATTATTTTTATTATTGCATGTAAAATAATTTGGGAAACTTTGGTTGCAGTTTCCAGTTAACGCCTGCGGCAGAACCTTCAGGGAGACCGTGAAAAGGGCTTTATAGTCATCCTTCATAAATTCGCACAATAAAAGAAATTTAACATCCAAGCATATTTTAGTTATAGCCTTTATAAAGAAGCCCATAACTAAGGAAAATATTAATCATAGATATTTCCATCAATATCCAATCTCTTAAAAATATATATTGTTTTATATACTGGATAAGTAATTCTTTCCACTCAGACACATTTACAGGTGGTTCAGTTGTTTATATTGCAGTTCTTTAATCATTTTCAAATTGCTACAGACTCCAGATAATAAATCTGTCTTAGCGCTAGTTCTCCAGCAGCTTTAATTTCGTCATCTTTTATCCTCGCAGACGGAATTAAGCTTTTTTTAAAAACACTAAATAAAAAGTAACGATGCCATTAAAACGTATCCAGTGGTATATAACTTGTAATTTGTTGTCGACACGAGTCTGGTTGCAACTTTAGCCACCAGCAAGGATAAACTTGCTGGCGTTCAATAATTAATTTCGAAATTTAATACGGAATTTCAACAGAATCCAATCGTAAACCATTAATTATTCAATTTATATAAGATAAAAAAGAGTATTGTGACGTTTAATTTGTATGGGGAGTATGCCGTATACGTTTTGCGTTATGGCCAAAATCGCACGACAAAAAGTATTATCGTTCAATCAAAATGGCGGCGCAGTTTGACAGATTGATTACAGCTATTATAATGCTATGTATTTTTATTGAATAATATATTAATCTAGATTATACTGAAGAATATTCCATTTGAAACACATGTATATGATATGCATATAAATATATATTATTTGTGTTAAATTATGATAATAAATATATTATTGTGTGGCATAATTTATCGCCTGATATTACGATTTTATGAATAGAAAATATATTTAATTTGCATAATGGATGCCGTGCATATTTTGCGTTGTGGCCAAAACTCGCGCCGTAATAAATAATACATTCAATCAAAATGGCGTCGCGGTTTAATAAACAAATGAATTACGTGTATTTTTTTTAATAACATAATGGTTTCGACAGCGGCCACATCTGTCAGCGAGAGATAAGTTAAAATCGCAATTATTTTTTTATACGGTGTAATATTACAAATTACATTGTCCTTATCTTAAAATATTAAAACCAAAAATTTCGGCCACACCCAATGTTGAACGTTTTAATTACGGCAATTATTCAAATTTATATCTTCCGGTTAATGTTTAGATTGCGATCTAAAGTAACGCGTGTAAATCAAGGGTCGGCCGTGCAAACAAAGGGACTCCTATTTGATGCCTCTCAAATATTTAACATTGCCGGTTTATTTGTGCCATATTTTGACCCTGGCCGACGGGACGGGGTCCATAACGAATGTGCATAGTCGGCCATTACCATTAGTGCACTTAGACCTGAAAACCTGAACATACCATATCTCCTGGACCTGGCTATCTGCAGGCCTTTGTGTCCCCGTTGCTTTAAACGTCAGCTAAATTTTGGCTAAAGTGCCCCGAGAGTATTTATAAAGTTTCAAAAGGGACATTGCACGGACATGGCCGTAATTGATTTTGCTTTGATTTTTTTTAATATACATAACCACAAAGAATGGTCTATACACATTTTAAAATCGATCTAGAATAATTCCATGATTTTTAGCTTGTATCAAATATACTTTGATATATTCTTACTGCAATAAATAAAGCTAGAATGTGCAGACGAAGACTTGCAAATGGTTTCAGGCTCCACGCTGACTGTCCAAGTTCAGTTTCATTGTTAAAGTTTCACGGTTGAACGATTTCGATTTGTCGTATCGGTAAATCTTTAACTGAAGCTGGAACTGGAAATCGGGCTCCCCTTGCGCGGTTACTTACAACACAACACCGCTGAACATACAGGCTGAGTTTCAGAGCTAATATAGCAAAATTTAATATATAATTAATTTATATCGAAATTATAATATTCCTAATAGTTTTGCAAACTAATTTGTTGTTTAAGTCAATAATATTTATTCTTATAGCTGAAAAAGATTGTTAATATCTATCTATTGGAAAAGAATTACACTCAGACCTCGTATTTCACGGTTATATGGTTCCAAAAAAATCGTGTAATACAAATCCGCGTTATACGAGGTTTTGGAGTTCATAGAAATTGAAATTCGACTATGTATATCATTTATTTTTGCCAATAAACAATAAATAAAATATACATTTACGTATTTTACTCTTCGAGATATATCATAGGTTGTCCTTAAAAGGTAACCTTTAAAAACTGCTCAATAAGCGATTGTCTACTTTAAGCGTGTACATTTTTATCTATTTCGTGACAGGAACCCAAGCACTTTTGTAATTCCCTCTTGATTTTAAACTGCTTTAAAATGCAGAATCATTTTCTAATAAAAAAAATGTCTCTAAGAAACTCATCAGCTAACCATAAACCTCAATTAATTGTTTTAATGTAAACTATGAAGCTGCTTTCCTGCAAATGCTGTCTAGTAATTAATCATGGTAGGTTTAACTAACATTTTTAACAGTTCTTCTGTTAAAAAACTATTTTAATTATTTTTTATGACACATGTTTACCATTTCACGCATACAAAAATGTTTATTATATTGCACTAATAAGTAGAAAGAGATTTTTTATTAATTTAGGTAGTTGTAATTTCTCGACTTATTTATCTCCATTCTAATGTTTATATGAAAATCGTATTTCTGGGACCCGTTTTTTATAGTCGAAGGCATAAAAATATATTTTTTAATTTTTATGGTCTAAAAACATGGCGTATAAATCGTGTTTTTTAAGATTTATTTCATTTTAACATATGTATTTGAATGATATTAGGCAAAGAATTAGACTCTTCGAAGTCTAAAAAAACACTCAATTCTTTTTAACCCTTTCAGTGCGGGGCGCATGACGTACATCCGCATACAAATCGTGTCCAG
>JAGXCT010033768.1:0-17534 GCA_022495035.1 Philopotamus ludificatus | reverse complement strand
TAAAGATATGTAGCAACTACAAATTCTTTAAGGAAGCTTAAAGTCGTTTTGAGGATCTAATATGTAAAAACTGTAGTGCTGTTGACCACACATTTACTGAAAACCAAAGAAGAATATTTTCGAGGTCACTAAAGATAGACTTTCACATTGAGAAAATGCTGCTGGAGATTGCAAAATCAAATCATTTCTAATATATTAAAGCGAGAACCCAAGAGCCTTAAAATATCACTTCATTAGAAATATAACGAGACATGATGAGATATTGTTGAAGACTGACTCGGGGTAATAAGAGACTCCGACGTGGAAACATCTGGCATTCTTTTTGAATAAAAACCAGACCAGATCTCGAGCGGCTCTCAAGGATGCATGCCAGTGAATAGTGAGAGTAGCAATGGGCACGGGACTGAGGATCAATGAGTCAAGGACGAATCCTTGAATACCTGAGAGTGGAAGAGTGAACTTCGGGGCCGTCCAGGTATTCAAATACCTCAGCTCATTTATTACAAAAAAATAATGAAACCAATTTGGAAGTACGAAGAAAAAAACCATGCTGGCAAACCGATGCTAATTTGGGCTTCATCGGCATCTACAGTCAAGTTTCCTGGATATCCTGAAGAGGAGAATTCTGCGATGAATATTTGGAGTCGTATTCGAAGTCGATGAATGGCGTATACGAAGCAACAAGGAGCTGTACCGACTATACAAGGATATACCGGCCACAGCTGTCGTCAGAGTAGCAAGAATACACGATAGTCAGCTGCCGAAAAGGCTTAAGGAAAGGAAGACCAATTCTGAGATAGCTAAACTCTGTACAAAGGGAGACTGGATCATTTAAACTTACCGGAAGATGAAGCGACGTAGCGGCAGACCGGATAAAATGGAGAAGAGTGTTGGATTAGGCCAGGGTGATGATGATGACCTGTCATCCGCATTGTGGCTTTACTAAAAATATAAAAATAATATTCTTTCTTTCGAATACAACCTCTATTCTTCAACCAATGGACCAAGGATACGAAATATATGTAACCAAGTAGTTTAGAGCTGTCGATGGACAGAACGGAAAATCATTAATCCAGCTTTAGAAGAAATACAACAATTATAAAGCTGTTAAAAATATTAATAATGCCTAGAGTGAAATTTAAATATCTACCATGAGTAACGTATGGAATAAGATCAACTCCTAAATGATTGAGGATAGTAGTAAACAAACTGACGATGACGTAGTTATTAAAAATCCTTTCGAAATGACCAGAGAACTTAATGTAAATCTAGAGGAAGAGGATTTCATGAGGACGGCTAGAGAACAGAATATATTTTTTTAGAAGAAGATGAAATAAATGAACAACCAAAGCAATTTGAACACTAAAAAGATAGGTGATTATTTAAATATGATCCAGAATGGCTTATCTGCCCTCAAGGGGTAAGACCCTGATCCTGATCATTTACCAGTGTGTTATAAAAATATTTATGTAGGTAGTTTGGCGCGTTGGAATTAATTAATTTAATGCCCATCTATCCTTTGTTGGATAAATTATTATAAAACAAATTTTATTCCAACTAAAATAATATTAAAATTCACCAGTGTCGTGGTTTGACACTGGGGGGAATATTAGTGTAAGAGACTCATTCTCTTTGTCCTCTTTATATAGGTGAATGGTCCTTAGGTATCTTTCTGTTATGCCATCCATCCATCGTAGTAAAATAAATAAATAAAAATAATACGAATAAAAGGGAATATCTAATTATTTATTTACACAATATAAAAATATTACAAATTTAAATTGTCCTGTTTTTATGTACCATGCTTTTATATGAGCTTTAGACACTTTAATGTTCGTAGATGATATCTCTGTGTTCGATTTCAGTCCATTTTTATTATTATAATATAAAATATGGATTATAATGTCAAACTTAGCATTATATCGATGGAGTTGTGCCGAGAAATATGTTAAATTTTAATCCCATCGTAAACTTGGATGTATATAATTAAAAATAAGCTACGATTATATAAAGCTTATATAATCTTGGATCAAAATGGAATAATTGAAAATATTTTTTTATTACGTCTCAAGATAGAAAAATAAGATTCTCTTTCATTGTAAATGATTGTATGTGGCGAAAAGTAAATAAAAATAATATATAGCACAACTATGGATTAAATTACGCCATATTTCAAATATTAAATTAATTTATTATTATAATAAAAAAAAACTTGAGTGAGTGTATTTTATGGCGCGATTTCGAGCGAATTTCCCCCTGAAAATATTTTCGCCAATATATAAGAAGTAAATCACACAAGAAAAGAAAATCAAATTGTGACGGAAAAAAAACTCTCCCCACAAAACCCAGTCGCATTTTATCACAAAAGGTATTAAAAGTTTTAAAGATGAATGAAAACTTGCGCCGAAAAGACGAAATCTTATTCTCAAACGATATACGGTGAATTTATTTATTTCGCATACAATTTTATTTGTCGCAATTTGTTCATTTCACTTGCGTACGACATAACGATTTTTTTTCGCCCAAAAATAATCGAATTTTGATACGCGCGGGGTCAAAGACGTCCTTGGGTAAATATAGACATTTCTAGTGTCGTACGTATATTGGGTCACTAACTCACTCTACATCTTCGTATTAAATATTAACCCACTATTCAAACTTGGCCATTACGCCGTCGATATACAAATGACGTAACGAACCGAACGGCTTCGTAAACTTTCGAAGGATCATTCATTCCATGATCTAATTATGTTTAATTAAATATATATATATATATAATTTATTTTGTGTTGATTAAAATTCGATTGTACGGCCCCTCTAAAGGGCTAGAAACTAATTAAAGTTTTTCATTGATTTGAAAACTTTTCAGACATACTTTGAAATAGAAAAGTTTCACAATGGTAAGCTTTTAATGTTCTTTTTTAATATATGCAAAAATAACGAGCATAAAAAAAATAATGGTATTTAATGTTCGATTAACGTGGCGCGATAGTAATAAATAATAATTAATTTGGAAATAAAATAATTTCAGCGTGAATAATACGCCTGAGGTGATATCAAAGAGTGTTTCGTTATCCAATCGCGGGCTATTTTTATTTTTGGACCAAACTGCTGATGATAAACCACGTCCAGCATCCATAGCTAGCGTATAGCACACCCAAGCCTCGATTTTCAATTGATCATTTTTCTATGTATTACTGATTGGGCTCAAATTAATATTTTTTGTATTATAAATATTAGAAGGGGCCCAAATGTAATGTCGTATTTTTTTTAATGATACTCAAACTCATATTTCTAATCATTTTTTCAGGTAAATCGAAAATGCCTTTCTTATAAAACTCTACAGGTTTAGAGTCGAAAAAGACTGAGAGGGCCGATTTTATTTCATCTTCTGATTAAAAAAAAATCTCGTAAATAATGCTCCAATGAGCGAAAAAGGTGATAATCGGATGGAGCCAGGTCTGGAGAATACGCTGGATGCAATAAAGCTGTCAAACCTAATGCATCCATTTTTTGTGAAATAGGCTATATGTGGTCGCACGTTGTCATGCTAGAGAATAATTTTTTCACTAAAGCAGGGTTTCCCAAACTTTTTCAGCGACGGAACACTTGGCAAATCCGAAAATTTTGGCGGAACACTTATTTTTTAGGTTGGGTAATTCATAATAGTATGAATAAAAAACTTTTTACAGGCTCAGACTCAATTGTTTATCAAACGTATACGGTTTTTCGAACCTCTAGATTTGAGTTGCTATCATAAATGAAGGTTTTATTAGGGAAATCATCGAAAGTCGTTTTCACACATTTTTTTTAAATACTCAAGTGTGAGATAATATTTTTAAATTAAAAATTAGAATGATTCGAGACATTTGGATTGATATATTTTTTTAATAAGTTGTCTTTTTTGTGCTAGGTAACGGGGTTATCGGTCTTCAGACTACGATAAAGGTAAGAGACGCAAGGAAATGGCGACAATAGACGGGCGGCCCGCCCAGTACGGGCTGACCCTGCGCCAGCTTCGGGAGCTGATGGAGCAGAGGGGGTCGGAGGGGGCGGCGCGCGTCAGGGCGCTCGGCGGCGCCCAGGACATCTGCAGCAAGCTCTACACCTCCCCGATAAACGGCATCACCGGCACCGAAGCCGACATAGAACACCGTCGCGACACCTTCGGCTCCAACACCATTCCCCCCAAACCTCCCAAGACCTTCGCTCATCTCGTCTGGGAGGCACTGCAGGACGTCACTCTCATCATTCTAGAAGTGGCGGCCATTATATCGCTCGGTCTGGCCTTCTACACTCCAGCCGACGAGGAACAACAAAACGAGGACGAAGGTCACCACGGTTGGATCGAAGGCGTTGCCATTCTCGTCTCCGTTATAGTCGTGGTCATCGTCACCGCGTTCAACGATTACACCAAAGAACGCCAGTTCAGAGGTCTCCAAAGCAGGATCGAATGCGAAAACAAGTTTGCCGTCATTCGCTGCGGAGAACTACTCCAGCTGCCAATATGCGAGATTCTCGTCGGAGATATATGTCAAATCAAGTACGGCGATCTTCTACCCGCCGACGGAGTTCTCATTCAAAGCAACGATCTTAAAGTGGATGAGTCCTCCCTCACCGGAGAATCCGATCAGGTCAAAAAGTCATTCAATACTGATCCTATGCTTATGTCGGGCACTCACATCATGGAGGGAAGCGGTAAGATGGTCGTCACGGCCGTCGGTGTCAACTCTCAAGCCGGAATAATATTCACGTTACTGGGCGCTACCGCAGACTGCAGGAGGAGGAGGAAGAAAAAAAAAAGAAAGAGAAGAAGGCGAGGAAGAAGAACAAGAAGGCCGAAAAAAAGAAGCGGCATCGCGGCAGCAACAGCGACGATGGAGCTAACAGCAACAGCGGCGTGACCTCGCCGACCACCTGCGAGGAAGAGAAACCAATAATGTCCAACGCCGATCTAATCAGAGAAAACATCAAAAAGGAAAAATCCGTCTTACAAGCCAAACTGACCAAACTGGCTATACAGATCGGATACGCTGGCTCCACCATTGCCGTGCTGACCGTCATCATCCTGGGAATACAATTCTGCATCAAAACATTCGTCCTCGAACAGAAAACTTGGAGGAACTACTACGTCAACTATTTCGTTCAGCACTTCATAATAGGAGTGACTGTCCTCGTAGTAGCCGTGCCGGAAGGCCTCCCTCTCGCAGTGACTCTCTCCCTCGCATATTCGGTCAAGAAGATGATGCTGGACAACAATCTCGTGCGTCACTTGGACGCCTGTGAAACCATGGGCAACGCCACCGCCATCTGTTCCGACAAGACGGGCACGCTCACCACCAACCGCATGACCGTCGTTGAAACGTTTATATGCGAACAGCTGCGCAAGACTAATCCGACTTATTCCGAGTTGCCCCCCACGGTTGCCAACCACATAACCGAAGGCATATCGGTGAACTCCGCGTATACGTCCAAAATAATTATCGTCACAGATCCGTTGGCACTCCCCGTGCAAGTCGGGAACAAGACCGAGTGCGCCATGCTGGGATTCGTAAATGCTCTGGGCAAAGACTACCAAGCCATCAGGGACAAAATCCCAGAAGAGACCTTCACCCGAGTCTACACTTTCAACTCGACTCGCAAATCAATGAGCACCGTGATTCCGAAAGACGGTGGTTATCGATTATACATGAAGGGCGCTTCCGAGATCGTTTTGAAAAAATGCTCATACATATACGGCCACAATGGCAGGCTGGAGAAGCTGACGATGGACATGCAAAACCGACTACTGAATCAGGTGATCGATCCGATGGCGAGCAACGGCCTGCGCACAATCGTGGTGGCTTATCGCGACTTTGTGAGGAAACAAACGGACATCAATCAGGTGCTAATCGACTCGGAACCGAATTGGGACGACGAAGAGGGTATCACATCCAACTTGACGTGTCTCTGCGTGATGGGCATCGAGGATCCGGTCAGAGAAGAGGTCCCCGAGGCAATCCGCCAGTGCCAGAACGCAGGCATCACCGTTCGTATGGTGACTGGCGATAACATCAGCACGGCCAGGTCCATCGCGCTCAAATGCGGTATTATCAAGCCATCGGAAGACTTTTTGATTCTGGACGGGAAAGAGTTCAACAGGAGGATCAGGGATAGCCAGGGCAACGTCCAACAACATCTTTTGGATAAAGTGTGGCCGCGACTTCGCGTGCTGGCTCGTTCGTCTCCCACCGACAAGTACATCCTGGTCAAGGGGATAATAGATAGCCAGATCTCTGCGAATCGCGAGGTGGTTGCGGTGACAGGAGACGGTACAAACGACGGGCCTGCGCTCAAGGTGGCCGATGTGGGATTCGCAATGGGAATTGCCGGAACTGACGTGGCCAAGGAGGCGTCTGATATAATACTGACGGATGACAACTTCAGCAGCATCGTCAAGGCCGTCATGTGGGGCAGGAACGTCTACGACAGTATCGCCAAGTTTCTTCAGTTCCAGCTGACCGTCAACGTGGTCGCTGTCGTGGTGGCATTTGTCGGAGCATGCGCAGTGCAGGACAGTCCACTAAAGGCCGTGCAAATGCTGTGGGTGAACCTGATCATGGACACGTTAGCTTCCTTGGCCTTGGCTACCGAACTGCCGACCCCCGATTTGCTCGAGCGCAAACCGTACGGAAGGACCAAGCCGCTGATCTCTCGCACAATGATGAAGAACATCCTCGGACAAGCCTTCTACCAGCTGGTGGTCATCTTCACCCTGCTGTTTGCCGGTGACAAAATCTTCGACATCGAATCGGGCCGCGGCGCCGAATTCGGCTCTGCCCCCACACAGCACTTTACAATCATCTTCAACGCTTTCGTAATGATGACGCTGTTTAACGAACTAAACGCCAGGAAGATACACGGCCAGAGGAACATTTTCCAAGGGATCCTTTCCAATCCGATCTTTTACACAATCTGGGTGCTGACGTTCGTCGCGCAAGTGGTCATCGTCGAGTTTGGCAGAATCGCATTCTCTACTAAATCGTTGACGTTCGAACAGTGGATGTGGTGCCTGTTCCTCGGTCTCGGAACACTCGTCTGGGGACAGATCATCACGTGCATTCCATCCGAGCGGATTCCGTTCAACTTGACATGGGGACGCGGCGCAGAATCCGGCGACGAAGACGACGGCTTGGGAGAGGACGACTTTGACGAGGAGCCGGAGAGGACCCCGGCCGGAAGGATCCTGTGGATCAGGGGATTGACTCGCCTCCAGACCCAATTACGCGTAATCCGCGCCTTCAAGTCCACGATCGAGGATTTGCGCTCTGTGCACAGCTTAAACAGCTTACGCAGCTCACGCAGCCAGATGGGAGCGTACCTAGAGGAGGATCCCAACAACGCGAAGTCAGCATCGAACCAACCGTCTCCGAATCACTCGCTGCTAGATCCCAACCGGCCGCAAACCAGCACCTACGTAACCCAACCGACGATCCACGAGACGAGAATCTAAATCGAATACGAATATTCCATGTATTTTCCTATCCCCTGTTTATTTATTTTTTTAGAAACACTTCTCCTATTTCTAAATTTATCTATCAGTTTAAACATTCTCTATTAACGAGGCTGAATGTGAGGTCCATTTATTTTTAAAATAAATTACTCAAAATATAAAACTGATTTTTGATCCTATTAACTGAATAATGTATTTTTCTATGTATTTAAAAAATATCTTTCTACTCTGTCCTGGTATGTGATAATTTCGTAATATTCTATATTTAAAAAAAAATCTTATTTAGTATCTATACCTCTCTATCTCTCTCTCTTTTTAAGACTAAATTATTTTGACGGACCAGAAATTTGTAATTTTAGTAAATCTACTTCTACTCACGTTTATTTTATAGAACCACTCATAAAAACATGAGTTTTGTAAATAAGTATATACATATATATATATATAAAAAAATAATCAATCTTATGATATAAACATTGTATACTCAAATATATATTTCACGGTAACAAACTTATTTTAATTGATTTTTTATTATGTTTAGATTCCTATATATATATATATTAATATGTAAGATTAGAATTAATAATAAAACATATCTAATATGTGAAAGTGATACGATTTAAAGTGATGGCAAATAAACAGATGGACAATTATTTATGGAAAGTGATACGAACAATGATATGATCATAATAACCTACTTAGATATTTTAAATCTTCTATATATATATATATTCATAGAAAAAAAACATATAACCAATATTAAAAAGAAAAGAAAAACACAAAAAAAATAATAACATGTATGTAATAATATCGTAGTATTTATTGTAATAACTGACTGTTGGACTTCAGGAAAATCATAAAAAATAAGTTTGTTTGGATGAATATTGAGATGTTCGATAACGAGCTATCATATATCACATATATATATAGGAAAATTATACAATCAAGAAATTTAGCTTCCTCACGAATTGAGGGAAATGGAAAGTAGCGACATTTCGCCTATCGCTACTATATATAAGCACTATATTTTTGAAATTTTACTAATCGACTGTTATATATCATATAATTAATGACTAAATTACATCTTTGGTAAAAAAAATATGTAAGAGTGGGGACCGTTGGAAATGGATTATCTTCGATCGGTGTTCATATTAAGGTCCTTGATATATTAATTAATAAATCCGTTGGAATATATCATATATCATATATATTTCAATGGCAAAGTTATAGACTGGAGTCATTAAATCGTAGTCGTAAGCGTTCGTTATTAACGATTTATCAAAACAATCCAAAAAAAAAAAATACTTAACACTTGCCAAAAAATATATATATATATATATATCTATACTATTTAATCTGATGTATAACATAATAATGTCTTATAGAATATTAGTGTCAATATTTAATATAAAATGACTATGTAGTATTTGTTATTAGTAATAATAAGACACTGGCGAGCCTCGCTTAACGTCGTGATATTGAAAAGTCTGACGCGAATCCGATTGAAAATGTTGTACATATATGGGATGTTAGGTTACAAACGGCTCCATCAACACATATGTATTTAAATTATGTATTCAATATGAAAATCTCGATGTTGTCATTAGTCGTAAGTCGAATTGTGTTGTTGGCAGTCGTGTTAAGCGGGGTTCGCCGTCATGTAATGCAAATGTATCGCACGTTTCTCGATTTAACGCTTGTATATTCGATCGAACAGTCGTATATTAATATCATTGCGCCCCGACAATCAACAATATCAAGATCTCATGCAATGCATAAATAAACATATATTTCATAGATATTTTAATCCATAACATCAATTTATCTATTGTTATATATGAATATATTTTTTTTGGCGCGTTTATGCGTTTTTTCGACGCCGCGCGCAATTGTCGGGGCGCATGTTCCCCGCGCGCAATTGTCGTTTCGCTTGTAAATATATTAAATAAGCGCGCTCAACTCGTGTGCATGTATGTAATATCGAATACAGTCTGTATAGTGACAATAAAAATATATATATCGTACGGTTCAGGGACTCGAGAAACGTGCGAATATCTCTCACTTATTAATATATGTCATATCAACTCAATTTTCAATTAATACTATTTAATCGATAGATATAAAAAAAAAATGTCATCACCATAGCGTTAAGTATTCTATTGAACAGTCGTTCGTGTTGCATTCGTTGATTAATATGTCTAGTGTTAGTGATATTCTGATGTGTGCGGATCCTCTAAACAAGATTTGCAAACTCTTTGTGTGTCGGAACTAGTTCCGAGACGCTGCAGACAGTGGAAGTGATAAGGGCCCTTCGCGGTCGAGTACACTTTTTAACTTTTATGAGTTGGTTCCGACCTTTTTGTGCTATTTTTATAAACAGCGTGCACAATATGTGCACTATTTGGTGTTAAAACAATAATAATAATAATAATAATAATAAAAACAATATCAGTGACAACTATGCATAAAACATTCCAGCGTAATAATAATAATAGTGACATAATATAATCAGTAGTGACTAAATAATAATAATCACAGTAATCCACACATTTTTTTTAGACGTAAGATTATAAACATGTTCTAATAATAATAATAATCATCATACTCATAATAATAATAATTCAATACAGGAATGGAAACGTGCGGTTTATTATATTGGATTCCGAGGGTATTTTTTCGACGAATGCATATTTAATCAATACTTGTATCAATGTTCAATGTATTTTCGTGTATTAATCGGTGTATTTTATTATAATAAGTGTAATGTTCGATATCGTTGTATGTATGACCCGATTTTTTGCTGCCGAGCTGACGTGACGTAAATTTTAATATCACAGGCTCATTACTAAATATGTTTCGCTCATGATTCTCTTTTTGCTTCGTTGATAAAAACAAACAAAAAAATACCACAGACAACGATGTAAGATTGTATCTGTAAAAAAAATATGCATAAAGAGAATCTAATTAAAATATAAACACTTGCGTTTCACAAGTAAATAGACGCTTCATTATCCAGCCACGAGACACTCACTCGCTGAGCGTATGGGACTTACCAGACTCTCGAATGGTAGTCGAGGCCAAAGTAAATCGAAAAGACGTGTATCTTCTACCACTGTTGGTATCGGATTTTATCCTGCCGATTGTATCCAGGCAAGTAGGAGGGGGTTTGTCTCGGTATTACTCCTCGTCTTCTCTAGACGTAATCTGCACATAACAAGACGTAAGTGATAATTAACCTTGTCGCACAATACCAAGAATCCCCTAGAAAGAAGGAAGAGCGAAAGTATCCTGACTAGATTACCAATTAGTGTATTTGTAATCAATATTAGATCAATCCCCTTTCAAGTCTAAAAGTGGTTTAATCCTGCTGTGCATGGTATTTCTCGAATGAACTACGGTATCTTGTCACGAGGAGTTCTATCTTCCATAAACGTGAATAGATTTTTTTCGATTGTGTTGTAATAATGGCACAAGTCCATATTCTAAAACAGCAATCAAGTGTGATCCCCAAATTTCAAAGGACTGAAAAAAATCATCCACTTATTGGTATGCGTTGTTTCTGGAAATCGAGATGCCCTTGTACTGTTTTTTGGATGCGATTCACCATCTGTGTGACTTCATCTACGGATTGACTGTGTCACAAAGGTTCCAGGTCTATCCGCTCTTTAAGAAACATACGTTTTTACAATCATTTTGACTGGACAATCATCCTATTTACAGTCGATAAAGGGATGTTTAATCTGATAAACTTATACCGCTTTTGAGTTGTCAATCTCAGGCGATCCTGGTATTCAGGACCTTTCGAAAATGAAACTGATTATTGATCCTAACTGTACGAGATTGAGTCGAGTGTTGTCACAATCATGGTTTCGTAGATTCTGCGGAGCTATGAGGAGGCAGGCCGCTATCCAGGCCAATTCGGTGACGTGTGTGCTACAGGAGGTGTCCTAGCCTCGTCTGATTATTGTAACCCGTATTTGAAGAGCCTAGATAACCTGGTGGACGACCGTCACAGTCCTGGCATCAGGGTTGGGAGGTACGTGTCTCTGCTGGAGATCGCGTAGTGTCCTCCAGATGGCAAAGACCCGTCTCAGGATCAGAAGGCCACTTATGCATATCTATGAACGAGGGTCCTGACTACCTAAAACAATTGTTTATCGAACGACCAATTTTTCAACGATTTTTCGTGCGTCTATTTATTTCTGTCACCATAGTGTATACTAGTAAATGCAAACGGGTTATTAATCATAGCATTTTTTAAGATTATTATTATATTAATTATTACACAGATGTGTGCATAAATGGCTTGTTGTGTATCCTATCTATCTATCTGTCTCTGTATAACGTAGTGATAGCCATTTTTGGCATGCGTAAATAATGTCAATAGTGTCAGAGGGCGAAACGAACCGGAACGCATCGTCGCATCGCGGCGGCGCGTCCGATCAACGGACGACGCCGTACCGTTTCGTGCATCCGTTTCCGTTTCGCGCCCCGAAATCAATAGAATATTCGTTAAAAATAAGATAAACGAGCGACATATTGATGCAAGAACATTCAAGGATAATTACTTACTAATTAAGCAGCGTGATTAGTGTTTGTTTCTATATTTAATCATTACACATATGCAATTCTTTCAATAATATACTCATTCTATAATACATGTATGTCGTAAATGTGACGCGAAACGAAGGTTTCGGAATGATTGACCGGAAATGCGATTATATCCTGATTAATTATGTGCGTGTTTTTGTCGATTCGCAACAATCTGGTTGTCATTCTAAGACGCTCGTTTCGCTAAAAAAAAAACAGGCATATTTATGACAGAATGGAACCGAGTGCATCCACGAATTAATACGATTAATAAAATATATGACAATATCAACTTCATGAGAGAAATTAATGTCAATTATCTCGGTACTGAATCGATGGTTTCATTTCGCATAAATATTGCCAATTATAGAAAAGTAAGCAATCTCGTGTTTGACATTTTAGCTATGAGAGCTGATGAATGCTTGCGTTCGCACAATGTTTTTATTTGCAATTTATTATATATTTTTTTTTGGTATTTTTCGACGTAATTCCGATCGACATACATGAAAAAACAACTCATTGGCCCTTTAAATGTGCAAAATGCGGTACAAGTCATCAAATTTGTCTAACTAAAGGGTTAAAATTGTATGAAATCGATCTGAATACCGAAGTGGAAGAGAATACCTGATATTTTTGTCATATATTTTGTAATACGGAAAGAAATCCATGTTTTTTGCTTCTCAAATATAATTAGCCTTTTATAATGATTTTTTTTAATATGCAGTGAATGTTTTAACGATCTGAATAGGTAATAATCTGTAGATTCTATGTCTAGCGAATACGAGTTCTATCAATCGGATAGATTCGGATGTTTATCCTTAGCATCTGATTCAATAATCTATGTAAATCCCCCTCATGTTCCACTAAATGCATAAAAGTACCTTCCGAAGTGATCTTTTATGCAAACTCTTGGCTTAGGGTAGGTAGGAAGGGACGTTTATTTCTTTGAAAGTCATCAATTATCCATTACTATTCGCTGCAAAAAATTATTAAATGTTTTTAAATGTTTGTGATAATTATTCTATAGTCTGGCAAGGGTATTGAGAGTAGGGCTTTAAGGGTATTCATGATTTTTTTGAAAATTTACATCTGTTTTCAGTCAGCACTGGCGTTTAAGCCTCATCATAAAAAATATCAAAATACCCTTAATGATAAAATAAGCAATAACAAAAAAAATATTTAATTACACAAACTGAACCCATGGATTTCTTTCAAGTATTTAGAATGCATCTGATTCTCTTCATGCATAAGTTCAAGGATCTGCCGTATAAAAAATAATACATCGGAGACAGATACCGATATTTTCATGGCATCGACATGAAAAATATTATGAATAAAAATACATTTTCATAATCCTTGCGAAAAATCGCTGAAAATTTCATCATCAAAAACAATATTTTGATTTTTAATGCCAAAAATAGTGTAAAAAAAGGGTAATTGATCCAATCTCTTGAACGATTCTATGTAAATAGAGAATCATTTGACGCATTCGAATGTTCTATATGTCCTTATGATTAATTTTCGCGTATAAAAGGTCGTCAGTGCCAATCCAACGACATTGCAATGGTATAAATATATAAATTGAACGCACAATGACTTATATATGCAAAACTTATGTCTACATTTATATTTTATAAACATGCTTGCGATTAAATAGATGTATTCAAATATTATTTTACCAATGACCGTTTCCACCTGCATCAGAACCGAGCAAAAATAATTAAATAGATAACATATTCCGACGTCAGAGATTTAATAAATAAGATGTGAAACGACACTATATATGGAATATATTATAACGGTAATAAAAATCAGACGATCCGAGTGGAAATATGTCATTTTCAGATTTTTCTCTGTGTGTATTGTGATTGAAAAATATATAGTTTGGAAAATGCAATTGCGAATTTTCATTATGCCCCATTTTATATATCCATTACCGATGCTATTTATTCCACAATCGCATGTGCAGCGATGATGCATATAAATATTTATTCAAAACGGTCAATAATTATATCCGCGACTTATTTTAAATATATTAAATGAATAATTATCGGCCGTTCAGATATACGGCAATGTATTCTTCTCCGATGCGATTAATCAACGGGTGCCTTGAACGTACATAATAAATTTAAATACGATTATGCGTTCCGATTCTGAAAGATATCGTCGTATTATAATGATTAATGAATTTATGGACCGAAAGTCGGCGTTGGTGTTCGGAGAAGGATCCGACTTTCGATCGCACATCATAAAAATACATGAATGTACGACTTAATATTAAATATTATCCTTGATGGTGCTTGATTCGCTGAAATTAAATGGCATGCGACTCAAAAAAGCAATGTGAGTATAAATGAAAATATGATACGCAGCGACTTTTCTCGACCGATCCTTAAATTTTCTTGTCAACGACATAAAATGTCGCTAAAAATAATAGATTATAACGATCGTAGCCCTCGGTTTACGCCAGCTCAATTTATGCCGATTCACAATAACGTCATTTATATCATTATTATCGTAATGGAAGGATGATGCATATTAAAAAAACGTTCCCTCGGCTCAAGCTGCTATAAATGAAAAAGCAAAATCAATTTTTGATAATCATAAGGAGACAGGAAAACTTTTTTGGGAAGCAAGGGTTGGTTTATGGGATTTAAATCCCGAACTCACTCTCGTAGTGTAAAATTATGCGGTGAAGCAGCAAGTGCAGATGTTGCTTTTCTTAATTTCATGGTTATGAATTATAGAACAAGGCAACTAATCTCAATACATAAACTTCAACGCTGAATAGTCAACGTTCCACTCCACGTTTTAAAGTTGCGAAAGATAGATTAACTCGATTGTTAGGAGCCAATGTTTCAGGAACTCTGAAACGTAAACAGATTTGGTGTAATTTTTTAATTAATTATTGCCAGTTTATTGGTAATGGAACAAGAAAGCTTGAGTGACACAAGATGTTTTCTCAGATACGACCCAAGACACTTCTTCCCTTGTATAATGCTCCAGGACATCCTCAAAACCTTGATGAAATAAGTACACCATTGTTTACAAGCTTCCCAACCCAACGTCTATTTTGCAAGCAATGGATCAGGAAGTTGTTACAACCTTTAAAGCTCCGTATCTCTCCGTAATACATTTATGGAAATGATGAGAGTTTTAGACTCTTCAGACAAAACAATTAAAGACTATTGGCGATCTTTCGATATATAGAATCCATACGTTGTCGGCTCAGCTCCTGGGCTAATGGCTGGCGAGCTGATCCGTATTCAAAGAGCCAAGATAACCTGGAGGACGACTGTCACAGTCCTGATGTCAGGATTGAGACGGACGTGTCTCTGCTGGAGATTGCGTAGTTTCCTCCAGGTGTCAAAGACCCGCCTCAGGGTTAGAAGAAGGTCACTCAAATAATATGCAGAGAGCTATGTACTTCCGGAGGTGCTTGTAGCATCCGATCAGACGGAGAAGTAAATACGAATCGGCCCTAACCACGTTACAATCCGAACATTGACAACTCGGCTCGCAGGTTTATGGCTTGCGAATTTACAGGTATTCGAAGAGCCTAGAAAACATGGTGGACAACCAGCGCAATCCTGGCCTCGGGGTCGAGTTGGACAGATCTCTGTTGGAGATTGCGTAGTGTCCTCCAGGTGGTAAAGATCCGCCTCGGGGTAGAAGCCCATTTAAATAAAAATAAATTAATAAAGTCAGCTTGGGATGAAATTACGAGACTTTCGCGTGATGTGGGATTGGAAGATATTACAGCTGAAGATGTGGCAGAAGCCCATGATCAGTCACTCTCGAATGATGACTTATATTATACAAAGAATTGGATCGTCAACAGTCAGAGAAGGAAGAAAACAAAGAATAAATTCCAAGAGCTATGGAAACGGCCGATCTAAAGCATATCCTTTCAACTATGGAAAGTTTGATCGATGAATTTGTGGTTAGATGATGATTGGGAGCGAAGTGCAAACGTAAAAAAGTGCGTCGTTGCATCTATTCGAACATATTCCGAAATTCTTAATGAAAGATACGAAAAATCGAAACAGTTAAAGTACAAAATATATATATTTTGTATTATATTGTATTAATAAACACAATTATTTGCTTACCTAATCTAATCCCATAACCTCAATGTAAATATGGGTTAATTTTACGCCGATTTGAACTGCACGGGCTTCTTTAAAGACGGATCTTCGGCGTAAACCGAGGGCTACATAAATATTTATCAAAATCAAAGATATAATCTTTTTTAAATACTATATATTGTGTTCGAAGTGATCTAAATATTATTTTAATTACGTTACGTTAAAATAATAGATGAATATATAGAAATTGTTAATTACATTCATATGTTAAATTAAAAGAATGAATGATTTTTAGGTTAATTCTTGTAAAAATTTATTTTATATCTTCGATGTGAATGTACGGAAAAATTTTGTTATCGTTGTATAAGTATTTAGTTCTGCATGTTGTATGCTTTCTAAGGAGTCGGATCCGTTTACGAGATCAAGCAAAAAATGAACGAGAACTAAATACGTATACTATTTAAAAATATTTTATGTTACTCTACTGACGTTTATAATTTATGTATAATTTATATTAAAACTGACGTGAGTGTAATTTATGAAATTTATAATCAAAATTGGAATATTATAAAGAGCGAGCGTGTATAAAAAACGACACGTAATATTCCATTTTTGATTACAATAAAATACAAAAAAGAACTTGAGATCGACATGTTTTATTATTCACCTATCGGAGTTTTTTTTTAAATAAAAATCGTATTGTTTTTAAAAAAAAAATATATTATACATCGATACATTTTCAGTACGGAATATCATACGACAAATTCAAGGTTTCATCCGTTTTCGAAAATAAATTATACGTAAAAAATAATGAGTTTTAAAATAACGTCGATAATACAGAAAATTACATTAAAAAAAAACACAGCACAATGTATATAATAATAAAAAAAAAAAGGTTTCTAAACGCTAAGTATTACAATAATGTCATAAAATAATATATTAAACGTGAAATAATATAAGCAGAATCGTCGCTTACGAGCTGCTATTTTTGAAAGTGGTACAAGTCCGTTTATCTCAATTTTATATTCATCGAATGACGAATCGTTTTCAAAAATAACAACTCGATTTATATAATAATAAGGAACGTGTTAAAAAAAAAATCCAGTCATTTTCGTTGTGTACTTTTTTTCATTTATTTCACAAGATCAGTCAATTTTATGATTTGTCATTGACGAAGCCGATTATATAAAATTAAAAAATATGAGGCCGACTGCACAACGGCGAGCCGATGCCGTAATTAATAGCCGAATTAACACAGAGCGAACTAATACAACTCTTTGGCGAAGACTATCGAGGTATTATTTTTATTTATTGGGTTGTTCGGAAAGTCATTTCGTTTTTTCCCAAAAGACGACTTAATTGTA
>JAGXCT010033767.1:4346-16098 GCA_022495035.1 Philopotamus ludificatus | reverse complement strand
CATTTCATCCACCGGCGAGAGTAAAGGCTCGCCATGGTCCGAGTCACGAATCCTTTATAACTCTTTAAGTTTAGCCTTGAAATTACCGAGGCCAGTCAGGAATTGACTGACTCAGAAGTCAGGGAAGAACCTGCTACAATTTAGCCTGGCTCTGATATCGGAAAAGAAAAGATAGTTGGTCCGCCCTTTAGGAAAGGAATCCTACATCTTCTGCCATTGATCAAGAGTCGATTTGCGGACGCATGATTTTAGATTTGTCAAAGATTCGCCCTCGAGTGGGAAAATTGTAGTGGCGCCGATGACAACGTGGCTGTTTTTTTAAGCAAAAATTGACGGGCCTCAGCTGGATTTTAAGGTCGATCTAAAGGACGCCATAAATAATTAAAAGTGATAGCCTTATGGCGGGGCCGGCCCCTCTTTGGGGCGGCAGACCAACATCAGACGCTTTAGAGATAGTCTAACACAGCCGAATGCATGTGGCATTACTTTAATCTGAACGAGTCTCCTCGTTGCCAATACGACCTGGGACCTGAAGGACGATGCGAGTTTGTAGGTAGTGGTAATGTGGTTGAAAACGGCTCAAGATGCTATCCCGGTATTTGCAGTCACATCTAAGTTTCAGCGATGCAGTGTCCCTCTGTACACAGTCCAACCACCGCAGCCTTGGTCTTCCTTTCCTCGGGGTACAGGAGGGCTTGTTAAACATACACCTTTTTGGTGGCTGACTGTCCTGCATCATTGACACGTGACCGGCCCACTGGAATCTGGCCACTCTGGCGACAGTTGTGATATCGGTCACATCCTCGTATAGCCGGTACGGCTTTTCGTTTCTTCATACATTCATATCAGAATCCTCCTATCCAGGATATAAAATTGTCACTCATCTTGCTTTATTAAAGCCCAATTCAGACTCGGATGTTATGACGGGCCTGATGACAGTCATGTAGAGCTTGACTTTGGTCTTCTTTTAGAGGGATCTCAACCTGGATCCTGTTGAAGTCTGGCATGGTCCTTCTTCGTACTTAGAAATTGGTTTCATTATTTTTTGTAATAAGTAAGCCGAGATATTTGATTTCCTGGACGGGCTCGAAGCTGTACTCTTCGATTCTCGAGGGTTCCAAAATTTGTCCTTGGCATATTGGCATGTATTTTGTCTTGGCCATTAATCGTCAGTCCCATGGCCGCCCGAGGCAAGAAGCTGCACCGATTTATTAAGAAAGGTGCCAGATTATTAACTTAGATTTATATTATTTCTGTACTCGTTGTTTCTTAATCTTAATCTAGTCTAATTTTTTGAGTTCCTCAAGATATTTTTTTTGTATTTGAAATTCCCAAAAAGACAATTTATGGTTCTAGTAATTACATCTCGACATTTAATGAGATAATTCAGATTGACATATGACACAGCTCCCAAAATGTTTAAGCTAAACTATGAAAATAACTAAAACAGATATACTAAAAATGTAATTCATTATTTAAAGATAAATACATATTATTCTTTATTATCTACAAATAATTGGTCATATATCCGAATTAGTTATCTTATTTGTCTAGAAATAGATATATTTTTAATCTTTTTTATGTGCCAATGTCAAAAAATATATACATTAAAGTCAACTTGAAAAACTAAATGACTAAACATGTCAATATTATGTTTCAAAAATATAACATTAAATATAAACGGGAATTATTAAAATACAGCAATGGACATAAAAAAGATTACAAGATCCTTTAGTCTTAGTCTTCAATAATTGAAAAGAATTTCCTAATCAAGATTTTTTGGAGGAAAACATTGTAATTTAAATAACATCTAAAATATTTTATCAAAAATATGCGGATTAATCACACAATGTTATTCTTTTATAATCAGTTTAGTGATATTATAATCTTTTAGTTAGTACCTATTATAGTCTGTACTATTTTAGATAATACTTATTGATGATACATATAGAAATAAAGGTTTAAAAATATATACATTTGAATTAAAAAACATTGATATAGATTTTCTTACACATTGAAATAAACATTTGACGTGCAATGTTTTTATTTTGAGACGCTTTCCTTTATTATCCTTCTAGAGCTTCCGTATCCTTCAATGATCTCTAGTACCATCTGACGTCATAACAAGGCAAACCGACTTTCCGAGCAAAAATAAATTCTCTCAAATAAATTAAATCAACAGTGTGAGAGTCGGCCGGGACACAAACTAAAGAAACAAAAACGAAGGAATAATAACACTGCTATCTCGAAACACACAGGGTGCTGTAAAATAAAATAAATAAATTTTCGCATCCCCATATTTGCCGCGAAAATATTATTTTAAAATTTCTATATAATTTTGCGCCTAGTGGAATTTTCCTATGAATATTTTCTTTCGTAAAGTGTGTTGCGGAAGGAAAGAAAGGCTGGGGGAGGGTTGAAAGCGAGAAAGGGGCGCAACAACCCTTCGTCCAATGTTTGCGATCATTTTCCTCTCAGATAACTTTTCCAACAGGTCACACCGAATTTAATTATTACGCGCCTTATGTTGCCATCCAGATTAATATTATTATTTGCCGAATTTCATAATTTAATAAGACAAAATAAAAAAAAGCATTAATTTTCATTAGGTGGACGGAAATACAGACAATGGATTCCGATCAAATTTCCCGATTTTTTCCCACTTGGAAATAATGGCGTCGCAAGTGACGTCGGTTTCAAAATTAAAAGTTAGCTTATTTGTCGGAAAAGAGTACTCACAGCCTCGGAAAACTTTGCTTATTAGAATAAACTTAAACACATTTCCATATTTGCATATTGTAGCAAGTGGATGGGACTCGGCTCGAAGCACTTGCGCAAAAATTACGCGATTAAAGTGTGAGTGTTTATATTTACACGTTTATATTATAAATAAAATAAAATTCCACGTTGTTTGATAAGAATATTTAATTTAGTAAAAGTGTCATTGTAACATATTAAAATATGGTGTATTTAAATAAAATCGCTTTAAAAATATATATATATATATAGTTGTTGAATGTTTTTTATTTAATATTAAATAATTCAAGACAACATCGCAGTTACATTTTCTGTATAAAAAAATAGGCGAATCCTCTCAACATTTGAATTTCCCGCAAGTGCGAAAATCCAAATCCGATGCGCAAACTTTGGCTTTTTGCATTAGCATATGCACTCGTCGCAAGTTTGCGGTCTCAAAATCTTAAGCCCGACAAAAATGTGAAGCAGCTAAAAAGCTCTCACCTGGCTGAACAGCCAGTCATAGAATTGTTAAATAAACATTATCAGTGAGCTTCGGTCTAGAAAGTTTTGCTAATGTCCTATGAGAATATTCTCAACCAATAAATTCAAACAAAATTACATTGCGACACATACTACATTTACATACATATGTTAATATACTATATATAACAAAGCAACTTGAATTTAAATTAAATGTTTAAAGTATTCAACTAGATCTGTCATTAATAGATTATCAATTAATTCCATACTGTATCATTATTGTTTGTATTTTATTATTCATATACTAGGGGGACCGAAAAGTAATCATTTTTTGCAGGCGAAAAACATTTATTTATTAAAAATATCTTAAATACTAATCAACAAAATGATTTCCATTATTTTCTTGACACTTTTTGCCCGCGAAAAGGCAGTTGTTTTATTTCATTTTTAAAAAGGTTCTTTGATTTTTCATTAAAAAGCGCATGGGCCTTACCAAACTCTCGCATGGTAGTCGAGGCCAAAGGAACCTGAGTCTCACACGTGACGTGAGGGCTCCCTTTTCGTGTCCATACCTCGGGAACCCGAGACGTCTTGGTATGCGGTTTCTGTAAAGAGTTTCCATCTCTTGGCCATTACTGGCATTGGACGTACATCTTCTACCATGTTGATATCGGATTTTACCCTCTCAACTGTGTCCAGGCAAATAGGAGGGGTTTGTCTCAGTATTCGTTTGTTCTCTTCTCTAAGGCGTTATCTGCTCATAACGAGTCACGAATGACAAGTAGCGAGCGACCACACACACACACACACACCTATATAGATATACACAGGCATATATATGCACATCTGCCCCAAAACGAGTCTCAAGTAGCCGGTCGCAAGTGATTATTAGCCCTTTCGCGCTGTAAGCAATCCTTTCATCATGGAAAAGACCTCCTCAGAAAGAAGGAAGTTTAAAAAAATAAATAAATTATTGGGGGAAAGGAGCAAAAAAGCTTGAGAAACCCTGTATTAGAATATATCAAGTATTTGTTCACATATTCGGTGATTTTTTTTTTATATGGGTAATAACGTAACGTTTCTTCTCTAATACGTTTGTTTAGACTTGTGTTGTAAAATATGTGTTAACTCATTACAGTCCGTCAACACATATTTTGTGTTTTTAAAAAAGCTTCACTGAAAGGCCATTCACACAGCATGTGTGCTATAGGACCTTCTGAACTTCATAAAAAAGGGGAATTGTACAAATATAAATTTTCTAACATTAACCTAGAGATAACGCCTAATTAACAAAGCCTTATGATTCGAAGCTACCAATAATCATAAATACTAATTCATGGGGTTACACACACAGGCTCGTCAAAACCCACCAAACAATCTGTAACTTGGTTTTTATTTGAGCTAGATTTATGAAAATCGGAATGCATATAGGTGATGGTATATGCTTTCATTTCAAAAAATAAAATTTAAAAATATATTACTAAATAACGTATAAAAACATATTTGAAAATAACAATTATTAAATGTTATCAGGGGTTTCCCGGATATAAGTAATCATGCCGATTTAAATAAAATATATTTATTAGTAACGACCGTAAAAAATCATTTTATGTATTGAATACTGATCTGATTTATAAAAAAAAAACAATAGACAACTATACAAAATTAAGGTCACAATTTTAAAATTAATCAATCGAAAGATTTAGGAGTTATTTCTAATATTTTAAAACTAATACTTGTATCATTGTTTTGCAAAAAAAACGAATTTATATCGCTCATTTAATTTGTACACAAAAATATTACTATGATTTTCAACTTAAACGAGAAGGAAAACGTATTCACTCTTAGCTCCATTCTATTTCAGACTAATTTCTTAATAATAATATCTTTCTCTCTTGAAGTAATTAGTTTAATAATTTCGGAAATTGATTTAATTACAGAAATATTAGCAAATTTCATCTCTACTCAGCTTATACTTAGATCAGCGTCGTTTATGAAATTTTCATCTAACCGAGAGTAATTCTGTAATGATCGCTTTAAACTAGAAAATTGATTGATAGCCACTTGGCTCTAGGGCTGTCGTCCCATAATTACGGACATCAAATTGCTAATTAATGAATGTTGAAAGGGAACGAGGAAAGCCTGCGATCAAGTTCTTATGGGAGCGGCCGGCCAGCACTTTGATAAATTAACTTTGAATATACAAAAGCGCCCATACATACCGAATAAGAAATTAATTAATAAAAAGTATCGTAAATCGGTCAAAAGCTGTGCACTACGCTACATAGGATATCTGGATGATAAAACAGTACCGAGGCATGATCTGGTTTTGTTATTATTAGTAAGTAATGTAGTTTTTTCGATGCGCCATCTTTAAAATAGTCTCCTTCAGTCTGTTAGGCAGTAAGGGACGTGTAATAAGTTTCTCTTGTGTAGCGGTTACCTGCTCGTGGTCTTTAGACAAAAAAAACAGTTTCTTTATTCCTCTTACGACAATAAGAGAGACGTGTCCGTCGGAACAACACCTGCGGAGCTGAATACTTTTTCAATACATTTGAAAAAGAAAGCGACAGAGGCTACGAAGGATATTTGCGAGATTTACGGTGTCATATTGGATGTCAGGAAATGCCAACGGTTGTTCAAAAAATTTGAAGCTGGTGATTTTTGTTTGGAAAACGAGCCTTGAAGTGGACGAAAAGAATTAAACTTTTTTTTATTAGTAATAACCACTATATAGCCAAACCTTATTTTGTGCGCTTTTTTCATGCGATTTTTTGCGACCTTTTCAATACGGTAATTATTTTTTATGCGGTATCTGAAAAATCGTAAAAAAAAAATCGAAAAAAGAGGGATATTTAAAGATTTTTTTGCTGTACGTTTTCCTGCATGTACAAATATATTTAATCATCACAAAATATAAGTATTATCTCAGACAATTACATTTAATATGTATAGCACTATCAGTGATGGTATATCTTTTTGAGAATTGATTCAAATTTTTGTTTATTATTCTGTCATATGCATAACAATAAATAGGTTAAAAATCGATTTAGTCCCAAATTGTTCTAATATTTCGATTTTATTAATGTGAATAAGATGTTTTTGTGCGCATAGAAACGATTTTTCTATGTAAAGCTCAGCACACATGCATAAATATACTTGGAGAAAAATACACTTTTGTTTTTATAGGCCATTAAGTGCTCGAATACACTGTAAATAAGATTGGATAGTCGGAGTTTTTATCGCGGCCATCGAATCTCCTGCTGGAAACATATAAAGCGAACTAAGAACGAAACCGATCGGTGTAATCTGATCCAGGATAAAAGTCCAGGACAATATTCAATTTCCTTTTTTACAAACGTCTGCATTTCCGATTTCCAACAATTTAGCTCGCCCTATTGACCATTAGGAACATTTAGGATTCGGTTATATCAGTTATACATAGATTCAAATTTTAAATTATATTTTGAACCTGATTTTAAACTAATTCAGCCATTTAAATACATTATTTTGAAGAAAGTGAAACCCCGTTTTTTTACATGCCTATTTTTCTGCTATTTGCGTATTTTTTTTACAATGCCGTTTTATTTTTGTACATTTAGTAAACGCTTTTACGTTTTTTATTTTTCGCAATTTAAAATTCAAATCAATTTAAAACATATTTTAATCTAATTCGCGACGATGCTTTGATGGGAGCTTTATCTAGGAAAAAATATACTATTCTATTCCTAGATAAATGCCCTACTCATCGAATAAATTTAACGCGGAGGAATTTGCCATTTTCCACTCTAAACTATACAAGTGCCATTAGCCATTGGATTAGGAAATTATCTGTCCTTTTAAACATAATATTCCAAAAATCTGGTACAAATAATATTATTAAAATCGGAACGACGAGAAGATTCCAAAAATTTAAAGGTATCTATTTTAGATGCAATGCATTACAATCGACCAAAAAAATAGTTTTGAAAAGCTGGAATATTTAAGGATAAAGAAGAAGAGGTAAACCTAAGAATAATATGCTATGAGGCATATTGAGGGCCTTAAAAGCTACTTTACTAGCATTGTACAAGACTAAATTTTCTTATAAAATTATAGTATCAAAATAACGAACTGCTTATTTAATTAAAAAATAATTTTATATACTAACCCCGAATCTACGTTTTCTCTCTAATTATGTTTTGTTATTTGTCTATTTTTATAAATGAGTATTTGTTTTATTCAAAAAGATATATAATATCTTTAATATATGCATATTTTGAGCTTTGGAATCATAATATCTCTGATATTATAAAAAAAATATTTGATTATATAATGATCGATAGTATTTCCGATGAAAAAATATTATCACTGATATTCAACATGATATTGAACTTCATCTCGTCATGATATTGCCAAAAAAAATAGGGATGAACAAATAATAACTGGTAAAATAAATAATCAACGCATTTGTACCCTCAGCTATTTTGTGAGAACGAAAAAAATTAATTAATGCAGTAATTGATTTAAAGGGGGAATAATAAATCACCTAATGTTTTGAGACTCTTATTTTCTTAATATGATTGTATAATAAAATGTTTTATCTATGGCCTCTACGTATTGAGCGTGTTTGTTTAGATAGCATAAATGTATTCAAATGAATGTTCACAATGCCTATTCCATGAAGCTGCATTGAGCATTTTACTCCATACCCAGAATGTATTATAGAATGAAGCGTATTCAAATCTAATATAGACCTACATATGTAGATGGTTACGTATATATATGTAGAGCGATGGTGTATCCACCTAATGAGATGGACAACAACGGTGGATTTCTACTGCGAATCACTACCATACAAGTTCTTTGAGTGCTCTGCTCCTGCAGTTTTATTGAATCTAAACAGTAATAATATTGCAACCAACGGCCTAAGTATCCCAGTATTTTATTACTAAAACTATTCGATTTTTTTTAAATGTAATAATAGGATATCTCCACGTTTAAACATAATTGATATACATAAAAATATAATTAAATCGAGATAATTATTATAAAACCGTAATTGATTGAAATTTGATAACAAATATTAGGATGCTTTGATCAGTGGGAGGTAGCGCCGCGGCGCCGGCTGCCGACGCCGATTTGCTAAGGACGCCTCATTACGATGCGCTGATTAGCAACATCTTGCGATCTGCCACGTAGAAAGAAACGAATAGGTATCAAAAGACTCGGTGGCTTTGACGACAAATCGGAAGCTGCCTAAGATACCGCGGGTCTGTGTGCAAAGGCGTTTCCGGCACTCACTTCTACCCGCCCGCTTCCGGAGACACGTGTCTTTGACATAATCCAATACCGGAGCCAAATTAATATATTTAAAAAAAATGAAAAAAAATGTTTTTAATTCAAAAATAAAAGCTATCTAAAATCTAGACACAGAATTTTTCAAAATCAATGATAAATTATTTTTAAATAATTACTTCCATATTATTAAATTCGATCCATAATAAAATGTAAACCATTTAAATGATTTCATATCGAATATAGATTTTTTTTTTGAGATATTACTTTCAACCCTCCAATAGCAAAGAAAACGATACCACGTTATAAAAACCAAGGGCAGTCATACACGATTTACGAAGAGGGCTTTTGAATTTTATTTTGTAATTCGAAATAAAGCAATACATTCTGTTTTGGATAATTATTTAAATACTTCTACGGTGTTTCATGGTACTTCCCCATATATACAAAATGAGTCAACCAAAATAAATTATTTAATTAAAGAAGGAATAAATTCCACGAACTTCGTTGCTATAATTCTTGATAAAACCGCATGTGGCGCAAACGCCAGCTCTCAACATGCAAATGGTTCATGAAGGTGAGTACACGAGGCTTACCAATTACAGACGTTAGCCCAACAAACAGCTGATGTATTTATTTTGCTACCTGTACATATTCCGAAGAATTTTAAATTAGAAAATTGTTGTATGACTTATGGTAGGGCAAGTGCCATGTTTACCCGTGACAATGGGTTATATGCATACCAAGTCACCTTTCGCCGCCTTTACACCACGTACGAATTTGACATTGCTAACGGATCTTTCGAATATAAAAAGAATTCATTCTTCAACCTAAACAACTGATCTTGGCATCTTTTCAACTAAACGAATACTGCCGCCACCTACAAGAGGAACAATTATTTCTGTTATACCACATACAATACAAAATAATCAGCCTTTTTTTCTAAGTCCGAATATCAAAATTATGGGTCTCGATACCGTAATAAAAGCATGGGCTTTTGGATTTTTTTGCAAGATTCCCAAACAAGAAAAACTTCTACAAGAGACGGAGGTTCTCTAAATTTTCGATGTACAGCCAATATTCTGCCAACTTCAAACGCCGGATATATTGTATTGTTGTAAAAAATTACCGATGTTTTGCAACTACTCAGAAATGAGCAAGAGAATAATGGCGAAAAATTATGGGATTCTTATGTATCTGAAAAAAATGATGAACATGAACACAGACTGCTAAGTAATGATTCTGTTTTTGAAGAAAGGACAGAATTTGGTCAGTTTTTTAATACAATAGGTGATAGCGTATGAAATCAAATCGAATGCCGATTTTCTGCAATGTCAAAATTAGAATACTTCCGCCTCCTTGCGAATGAAAAATATGCTCAATTTAAAGATAATTTTCCGAATAGTTTAATTAATAATCTTAATTTTTTTATGGAACATTTTTTGATTATTTACGTTTCAAAAACGAACCTACCGGAAAAAAAAATCGAGTCGGGGTTTCAAGAAGTTTATGAACTAGGAAAACTAATTTTAACTATTCCAAGTACCACTGCGTCAGCAGAACGCTCATCTTCTGCTCTAAACAGAATTACAACATGCTGTCAGTTGTGCTGGTCAGAAAGACTTCATGTATTCTGCTTCAATATCAAATGACGAAAAACATACGCATAAACCAAACAACAGAAGGGCTCACTTTACGATATTGTCATTGAAAAATTTATGTCGTAAAAACGAAGAATAGAATTCAAAGTATGTTCAGTGACAATACTATCATTACAAAATCCCCTTGTTAGGTGACTAACTGTGGATAATCGGAAGTCATTTATGACTCTAAAACCTAATAATAAATATAATTCGATTATTTTTTACAGATAATTAATTATTTAGAATTTCATAATGGTGTTATTAATTTTTCAGCAGGTCGTCAAAAGGGTCACCTATTTAAAATATAGGTGTAGGTTTTGCTTAATATTCATTAGTGGGTGATTAATTAAGCAGGAGCCAGAGAGGGAGTAATGAATCAAACGCTTATTGGGCGCTGGGCGCCGGTGACAGCGACCTAACCTTATAATTTATTATCTGCTGAAGCTATTACAAGTTTTTTTTTATTATTAAATTCCAACTTCCTAATGAATAATTTTATTCGCGGGCGAAATATCTTCATAAAACGCCGATGTGAAAATAAATCATCGGATATACAGTTTAAATTTGAGATTTATTTTTAACGATATTCCCATACGTCCTCTCGTCTTTTACGATGTACAGGTGTTTGCCGCACGATTTGCAACATTAGCAATGTGCAACAACGGCACCCAGTGTACATCGGTTGCTCAGCAAAAAGTCGATGGCTCAAATGGACCGCAATAATTTTGGCGGGAGAATTTTTTTCCCGCCAATTCGTCAGTTTTAAGGGGTCGATCCCGTTTGGCAAGCCACCGCAGCCCGGGGCCAAATTGGCGATTTCGGGCCGGGGTCGCGATACCGTTTGAATCCCAAATCGGCGGGAAAACGTGAACCAGAGACAATAAGTCGTTGCCGATGGAGATGGGCCAAATTGCGCGAACAAGACATATTTTTAATCATCACGCCCCATTCACATTCCATTCATTGAAATGATATCGGAAAACGATCCAGTTTTAATTTTTTAACCGTACATCTATGCTAAATACAATATATAATTATTATTATCGTTTATAACTTACCTAAATTTTGCATGCATATGAGAATCAAAACATTTTCATTGATATTATATAAAATAAAAAAAAATAAGTAAGTTTTATGCTTACGTATTGTTTTAAATACTTAAAAAAAATATTGAAATTAAAAATAGTGGAAATAAAAATAATCTTGTGTATAAATAATATTGTTAGACTTGGTTTTACGTGCAGTGAAAACAAATCATGTAAATCAGCGATGCACAACCAGTGGCGGAGTTAAAAAAATATATATTAATTAAAAATTTCAATGAAGTTATAAGTCAAAGCCTTAAATCAATTTGCGACTGTATCAGCCTTCAGTCAAACATTAACGTTTACAGCTCCTTTTCTATGTAAGCTTACTTTTTTAAACTATAAGTCAGGTAATAAAAATTTGGCAACAATTTTACAGTTTTCTGTAACTTGATCACACGATTTTTCAGTATAATATATAATAAGTTTCATTCTGTTCAGTTGAAAATCATCCCAACAATGCAAAATTGAACTTTTGGGTGAATGATGAAAGAAAAATAGGGAATTAGTGTGATAACATTTTTAAAG
>JAGXCT010033766.1:0-16491 GCA_022495035.1 Philopotamus ludificatus | reverse complement strand
TGTGTTGATTCTTTTACAGGAAGTCGATTCGGAATGCTGCAGACTAGCCTAGGAATTATTTCAGTGTTATCCAAATACGAGGTCTCAGTATGCGAAGATACACCGTTCCCGATGAAATTTGAAGCCAAATCTATTATCTTATCCCCGCAGGGTAATCAATATTTGAAAGTCACCAGAAGACCTAACCATTGATATTTTTTTAATAAATATTTTATATATTGAATTGCTATGTTTTTTATAATCCATTCCCAATGAAAATATGGATATTTATAGATTATTATTATTACATATTCATTGCGGAAATATAACGTAATCATAATTACATAATTTTCATCTAAAATTGATATGTTTGTATGTACATAAAAATAAATCTGTAAAATATCTAGGTTATCGAAAGGATATCCAATTTAATAAATTGTAATAATCGAGTAGTTACATAAATTGACGATGGTTATTTAATAGGAGAATGCTATAAATAGAAAATTTTCAACCAGACTAATAAAAAACAATAAAGTCACTATGTCGAGTGTTGTCGCGGGTCGGGATTGGACCTGTGGGCGATGGCGGTTGAGCACAATCATGATTTCGTAGATTTTACGGAGCTATCTAGAGCCAGGCCGCTATCCAGGCCAATTCGGTGACGTTTGTGCTACAAGAGGTGCCCGTAGCACCCGATCAGACCGTAAATTAAATACGACAGCTCGGCTCCCGGGCTTATTAAAAAATTCTGCATATTTCTGCAGTATGTATCCACCCCTTCCATTTTTGTTCAGTCCCGCTGATTATCTGATACCGAATGCATACACAAAAATTGACAAACGAACCCTAATAATTATTCCAATCTTGAGTATTTAGAGGGATCCAAGTATTCACGAAGATCCATTAGAATACAGACCGGAGAGGATTTCATCCGAGGTCAAGAAAAAATATGAATTCATTTTCAAGTTTACCACTCGGAGAAGGGCCCAGAAATTCCATTGTTTTGTATTATTAATTATTATTAATCTAATAAATAAACGTTTAATAAAAATAAGTGACATCTCGAAGAGTATGGATTAATTTATTTCATAAATAAATAATATATTTAAACAATTTTAGGTAGCAGATTTGGAATGATATAAAAAAATTTAGATATGGAATGATATAAAAAAGTATCAGCGAGTGATGACACGTTGATCGCTGAATATTGAAATTTTCACCATCATCAACAGTGGTAATGACAAAAGGAAAACATATGTTAGCATCGACTAAAAAAAAATGATAATTTATTATTTTAGTATAACTTCATAAACAATTTTTACCTCAATTACATATTTTTGCGTTTCTTTTAATAGCTTTCCATAGTGATGCGGTAGAATTTAAATCTTAAAGCTTTCAATCATGCGATTATGAATTATTTTCATGTCAAATGCTTGAATTCTGATCGAACTTTAGTTATTTTTAAATACAGTTTTCTATGGAACGAATAAAATACTTTATTGTAAATGATTTATATTATATTATAGACTAAATATAACGATTAAGGTAAATAAATTTATATTCTAATTATTTTTTATCCACAATATTTATATAACCATGTATGTATGTACAATGTATGGTCTTCGGGTTACAATCTCCATTACCCTTACACATCGATCGATGACCTATTAACTGAAGGAGTTTTCAGTTATAATATATATCATACAGTTATCACATATACCAGCGTGTTTATATATTTTAATATAATAGAAATGATCTAACTCAATAAAGTAATTTTTCAGAGGTTTTTAATGACTTTCATTATATTATTATTAGATCGAGTCATGAAAAACTTATATTTTTATTAGACATTTATTTTCCATTTATAAAAAGCGAAATCATGTTATTATTTTATATATTTATCATCACTATGACTTTCTCCCATAAAATTTCATAAAATTATCCATTACCTTTTTTACGTGTTATTTTATGTTACCCTTTATAATGCTGCAAAAACACTTGACTGAAGTAAAACATCAATTTTTCATCTTCAATTATTATTTATTATGCTATGCAATAACAGTATTTCGGATTCCACTTCCACGTGTATTTTTTTCTGATCGAAACTAAATGAAACATCTTTGTCATTTGCGAATATAGACTTTTTTGAAATTTAAAACGACTATTCCCACTAGAAATATGATAATAACGTAAAATAATGATAATGTATTATAAATTGCTATTATCGAATATGCTATTAACGTGGACGACTATTTTGGTGTTGGTGATCTTTTTATTAATTTACTCTTATTCGCATTACTATTATGAATATTGGAAGAGGAATGGTATATTTAGTCCAGATACTTCATTCCCATTTGGACACATGGGCGAAGTGCTCACCGGAAAAATGCAGATGGGCGTCAAGGTCGCAAAAATATACGAGCAACACAAAAATTAACGATATATAGGTGTATTCCTGTTGCATTAAAAAGCACTGATGATTAACGACCTAGGCACGATCAAGATGATTTTGGTGACAGATTTTCAAACATGTTCGAGCCGCGGATTAGGATTTAGTCCAGAAAACGATCCATTACCCAACAATATATTCTTCATGGAAGGACCAGAGTGGAAAAGGTTTCGTGTAAAACTAACACCGACGTTCACTTCAAGCAAAATGAAGTACATGTTCAATACAATGCTGGCCTGTTCGAAGCATTTGGAAAATTATTTAGCCGAAGAATTGGCAATTAAAAACATCATCGATTTCAAAAGAAACGCTAGCGATGTACACAACAGACGTAATCAGTTCTTGGGCATTTGGGATAGAAGCCAACAGTTTTAAAGATGAGAAATTCAGAGAGCTCGGTAAAAGAATACTAGAACCCGCATTTTTTAAATCTTTTAAAGAAACGCTGCCATTCATATTTCTAACTTTAATCAAGAGGTTAAGGATACGACTCTTTTACAAAGACGTCGAAGAATTCTTAGTCAGACACTTGAGTAAAAAAGTTAAATATCGCAAGAAAAATAACGTGCTCAGAAAAGATTTTCTTAAATTATTGATTGATATGATGAATGAAGATGAGGGCAATGGTAATTAGTATAATTTATTTCACATTAAACATCAATGTTTCATGTTTTTTTAATATTATTTCAGGAGATGTAAAACCACTTAAATTGATAGAACTATTATCGCAAGTATTCATATTTTTCATTGCTGAATTTGATACATCTTCATCCGCGGCAATTTTGCTCCTCATAAGCTCGCAAAGAATCCTGACGCACAAGATAAATTGAGGGCAGATATTGAGACAGTTTTAGATAAGCACGATAAAAAAATTACTTGGATTATCTATCTCAAACAATCGAGGGTATATTTATTCTGATATTGATTTGATTATTGGATTATATTTTTTTTTTTTACAGAAACATTGCCATTATATCCGCCACTGGCATTTTTATTCAGACGTGGTGATAAAGACTATCGAGTACCTGATACAAATCTCATAATCTCATAATTTAAAAAATATTTTATCTATATGGCCTTTCTTCCTAACGGAAAAGTATCCAATTTTAGTTTGAATTGCGCTCAAAATGAAGGCATCGTTTTGTTCTACTTATGTGAATCAATGTTTTCCACTATGAAGATGGTTAAAAGTAAATACAAAAACAGACTCACAGATGCACATCTTGATAATTGCATTCGGATGGAAGTGACAAGGTACTTACCGATAATTGAAAAATAAGTGGAGAAAAGTGAATGCCACTAATTCTTTTATCTAATTATTTTTTTTAATAAATAAATAATTAAAGTATGCATTTTATGCTTTATTGGAAATCCAATGTCCAAGTTTATTTTAGGTAAAATTAATAATATTGTATATGATACGATAAAGGACGATGATAAAAAAATATAAAGAAGAAATATGTATATGTAGCCCAACATTTTCATTTCCGAAACTAGCTCACATTCTATACAGAGTTTGTCGACCACTGCTTTAGAATAATTATCATAATATAAAGTATATATTTTTTTATCTATTAATAAAATTAATATAAATAATACACAACACGGTCCACAAAAAAGTATCAAAACTATATTTTAATATTATTTATTTGTAATAACAAAAAACATTAGCACATTGCACATAACTTTATCTCATAATAGTCGAGGCCAATGAATAAAAAGTAAACAACATAGTGAAATTATAAACAAACAGCTGCTTTAATTAACGAGGGCTTCCAATTTTCTAAGAATATGAAACAGCATTTTCTCTCAATCCTAGAGCGAGCTTTAAAATTTCAACGATATCTGCAGATTTGTGTTTCTGGATATCAAGATATGCATAAACAACTTGTAAAACAAAAAACATATCTTATTAAGAAGAAATTCAATACTCGACTTGATTCACACTTTTTAAATTTATAGAACCAATCTTAAATTATTCCATGAATCTTTTCAAACGGTTTTGTTAAAACTTATCTACCGTGTAAAAAAACAGTTGAGTGTGTTACAAAATAATTGTGACGATGCAATATATTTACAGAGTCCATATAGGTTACTCTGACACGCCCTTGCAACTGGATCGATGACCTATTTAATGCATTTATGGACAAACTACGAGGGATATTCATATTTGAAATAATCTCATGAATAGAAAGTTACGAATGCGGATTATTTTTCCAAGTCCAATTGTCACATTTTTTTATAGTTGGGATCATGAAGTCACATAAGCCACCAAAATCCAAAAAAGAGAAATGCAAAATATAGTCGCAAAACATTGATGGTGTCGTTCATTTTTTTAATCGAAAATATTGACCAGTGGGACATATACAGGTGTGCTCTTTACGTTTGAGTTTTACGCAGCAAAAAGCGACCTTCTGTATGCGGTATTACGGAACTGTTCTCTTTACCTCTACTACCTAGCCAAACAACAACACTCGTTCGCATCAAAGCTAGCGACATAAGAATACAAGAATGCCCCAACACATTCGAATACGGTTCTGATCGCATTTTTCAGCTAATTATTATTTTTTATTAGGAGAAGTGTGTGGTAGTGCCCCGGTTGCCATATAAAGACAAAATTAATATTGATAAATTAATAAATATTTCCTGAGAAAAACGCCTTTTCTCAAACATTGTATTTCCTAATAGTTTAGAAAGTGTTAAATTGCTATAAATTTATGTAAAATAATATTTCTGTATAATTACTTTCTGTTTCTGTGAAGACCCTTGGTCACCCCAAGAATATTACATATACATGTCATGCCCGAAGATTAAATTAAAAAATTCTCACCGTCATCGTAATAGTTATTTTTATCTACGTCTGTTTGCAAATCAAGTTTTTGATATCATTTTGACCTCGTATAAATAGCGAAATTTTTTTAACAACAGATCAATCGTCAGTCGAATATAACATACACATATTGCTCTCGCAACATTTTTATATATAATTAATTACAACTGCAATGTCCGCAATGGTGTCATGGATGGACATATTGTTATTAGTGGCGTTTCTGTTTATATTTATATATTTTGGAATTCGATACTACTTCGGGTATTGGAAGAGAAAGGGCGTCTTCAGTCCAGAATACTCGACTGTAATGGAAAAATTTCGAAAAGTGCTCAGTGGAAAAATGCAATTTGGAGTAATGGTGGCTGAAATATATAAAGAACACAAACACAGGCCATATGTCGGATTGTATTTATTGCATTCCAAAGTTGTGATGGTGAACGATCTGGAATTGGTCAAGACTATTCTGGTGAAGGAATTTCAAACGTTTTCAAGCCACGGCCTCGGCTTTGATCCCAAAAGCGATCCTACGTCCAATCATCTCTTCAACATGGAGGGAGCCGAGTGGAAAAATCTCAGAGCCAAGTTGACACCGACGTTTACGTCCAGCAAAATGAAATACATGTATGAAACCATGCTAACGTGTTCGAAAAGCTTGGAAAATTATTTGGAAGAACAAGTGGTGCTTGGAAAGAACGTCGACTTCAAAGACACTATGGCCAAATACGGCACAGACGTCATCGGATCCTGCGCATTCGGAATTGAAGCGAGCAGCTTCAAATATCCAGATGCAGAATTCAGACGTTTAGGCAAACGAATATTCGATACAAATATCATAAAATTTATAAAGGAATCGATGGCGTTTTTTGTTCCATCAATAGTGAAATTTTTCAAAATGCGACTCATATATAAAGATGTCGAAGACTTTCTAATTAAAAGCATCAGCGAAACCATTAAATATCGCAAAGAGAACAATATAACAAGAAACGACTTTCTTCAGATAATGATAGACATGAAAGAAGAAGATGAAAATAATGGTGATCATCAATCCATATATATATTTATATATTTTTATCGATTGATCGATTTAATCGTATTTTAATTTTCAGGTGATGGAAAAGCTTTCAAGCTGATTGAGATTGTTGCGCAAGTGTATCTATTTTTCGGAGCAGGATTTGAGACTTCTTCGTCTACTGCGAGCTATGCCCTCTACGAGCTAGCACAGAATCCTGAAGTACAAGAAAAATTGAGAGCAGACATCGACGCGGTTACTGCCAAACACAATGGAGAAATAACATACGAATCTCTTAGCGAAATGAATTATTTAACACAAACGATCGAAGGTAAATTTTTTAACCTTTAATACAATCAATTAAAAATATTACTTTTTTTTTTTATATTCAGAAACATTGAGGATGTATCCACCACTGCCATTCTTGTTCAGGCGTGGAAATAAGGACTATCAAGTACCAGATACAAATATCATCATCGAAAAAGGCACTCTGGTGATGATCCCAATTTTAGGTATACAAAGAGATGCTAGAATACACGAATCACCTTTAGATTTTAAACCCGACAGATTTTCATCTGAAAATAAGAAGAATATGCATCAATTCGCCAGTATACCTTTCGGAGAAGGACCACGAATCTGCTTAGGTACATTCATATTTAATATATTAGTATGATTTTATATTAATGTGTTGATTCTTTTACAGGAAGTCGATTCGGAATGCTGCAGACTAGCCTAGGAATTATTTCAGTGTTATCCAAATACGAGGTCTCAGTATGCGAAGATACACCGTTCCCGATGAAATTTGAAGCCAAATCTATTATCTTATCCCCGCAGGGTAATCAATATTTGAAAGTCACCAGAAGACCTAACCATTGACATTTTTTTAATAAATATTTTACTATTGAATTGCTATGTTTTTTAAATTTCATTCCCAATAAAAAATATTAAATTACATATTTTTTTTACTATAATCATTTATAGATTATTATTATTACATATTCATTGCGGAAATATAACGTAATCATAATTACATAATTTTCATCTAAAATTGATATGTTTGTATGTACATAAAAATAAATCTGTAAAATATCTAGGTTATTGAAAGTATATTCAATATAATAAAATGTAATAATCGAGTAGTTAGATAAATTGATGATGGTTATTTAATAGGAGTATGCTAGAAACAGAAAATTGAATGAAAATAAAATTTCAAGTAACCTTGACGGTATTCGCATCCGGTTTTCATATAATATTTCAGTCAATAAAATTTTCAATCAGACTAATAAAAAAAAACGTCGCGTGTCGGAATCGGAGGTGGCGGCGATGACGGTTGGGCATAATCATGATTTCGTAGGCCGCTATCCAGGCCAATTCGGTGACGTGTGTGCTACAGGAGGTGCCCGTAGCACCCGATGAGACCGTAAATTAAATACGAATTGGCTCTAGCCTCGTCTGATTATTATTGTTACAATCTGCGCGTCTCCCGACAGCTCGGCTCCCGGGCTTATGGCTAGCGACCTTATTCGAAGAGCCAAGATAACCTGGAGTACGACCGTCACACGACGACTGGCATCAGGGTTGGGACGGACGTGTCGCTGCTGGAAATCGCATAGTGTCATTCAGGTGGCAAAGATCCGCCTCGGGTTAGAAGACCACTTAAATTAAATAAATGAAGATGTAGTTTAATGCAATATAATTTTTATTCTCTTTTCTCTGCCTCTTTTAAACAGGGAAAAAACATCATATGGGTTGTACAGGCGTCTGATTTATTTAGGCTTTTGTTATTTATTTTTTGCGCAATAACGGTTTTCGGAAGAGGGATTCTGTGATAGAGTAGGGAGTGTATAGGATCGTAAGTCGCAAGTGGACTTAAGTGAGGATATGTACGGGTTCACTGATTCGAATTTAGGGAGGTTTTTATAAAAGGGGATGGCATATTTTTTAATTAAGTTGGAGAGTGAAGGAATGTTAGGTCTTGTTGTATGTCTGTATTCCTGATGAACCAGTGATCGTACGGAATGTGATGTTGATTTTTATCTGTTTTTTTTTATTAGTGCGGGGGCGGCCGACCCCCAAATCTGCGATGGGTATAGGATTTAAGATCGGATTATTGAGGTATATATGAGCATTTTAATTTAAGGGATAATGAACTTTTTCTACCTATAAGAGAAAGGAGGATCGCGTTGTTGTAATTATTTTTTTAAATTACGTTTTTTATATATATTTTTAGCAAGAAAGTTTTCGAAAGCTTCGGGTCTCCAAGGTTTATAAATGTTGTTAATTTTTATTTGAGTGAGATTTAATTTATTTTTTCTATTGAAAATAATTGCCTGGGTTTTTTCCGGATAGATTGTAATAAGCCATTTGTAACTACACTCTTGAAGTTTGTTGATATAAGCTTGTAGATTTTTGCCGATGGCTTCCTGACTGTGACTACGGCTAATTACGGCAGTGTTGTCTGCGTATAGCGCTAAGAGGTAATTACGCTTATTGTCTGGTAATGGATTTTAAGTTTACCATCCGGAAAAGGGCCCAGAAATTGCAATGTTTTATATTATTAATTATTATTAATGTAATAAATAAACGTTTAATAAAAATAAGTGACATCTCTCAGTGTATGGATTAATTTATTTCATAAATAAATAATAAATTTAATCAATTTTAGGTAGCAGATTTGGAATGATGCAAACAAATTTAGGTTTAGTAACAACTTTATCCAAATTTGAAGTATCAGTGAGCGATGACACGTTGATCGCTGAATATTGAAATTTTCACCATCATCTCGAATGTTAACACTCAAGGACCCGGGCCCGCGTTAGTGCGGAAATTTTCGTAAACGGTAAACACCCGCTCCCGCACTAACGCGGGTTCACAAGAAACATGTTATCTAATGCGCTAGAAAAGGCTTTCTTTTTGAAGTTTTACGACTGAACACAGTTTCATTCATTGCTCTGCATCCCCTTTGTAAAATATATGACATATGTATTTATTATTAATGGATCAAATTATCTCCAATAGGAAAAAAGTTATTAAGCATTTTTTACAAAGCCGCGCAAAATCGCAAGATCGATAAAAAGATGCGGGTTTAGGTGTAAGTTTCGCCTGAAAACAGCGGGTGCTTGAGTGTTAACGTCAAAGGAAAACATATGTTATCATTGATTTAAAAAAATAAAAAAATAATATTCCAGTATAACTTTCTAAAGAATTTTTACCTCAATTATATATTTATGCGTATCTTTTAATAGGATTCCATAGTTATGCGGTTGAATTTAAATATGAAAGCTTTCAATCATGCGATTATGAATTATTTTCATGTCAAATGCTTAAATTCTGATAGAACTTTAGTTATTTTTACAAACAGTTTTCTATAGAACGTGTAAAAATAGTCTTTATTGTATTTGATTTATATTATATTATAGATTAAATATAATGATACAATTAATAAATTTATATACTAATTGTTTTTTATGCACAATATTCACATTACCATGTTTGTTTGTACAATGTATAGCCTTCGGGTTACAACCTCCATTTCCCTTGCACATCGATTGATAACCTATTAAAGGAAGGAGTTTTCAGTTATAATATATATCATACAGTTTGATAATTGCATTCGAATGGAAGTGACAAGGTACTTACCGAGGTATGAAACAGTTATGGAGGAAAGTGAATGTCACTAATTATTTTTATTCACTTATTTCAAGATATTTTTTAATTATTTATAATATATTAATATTTAAAGAATAATAAAAATAGACATCATTCACTAGAATGAATTACTAACTGAAGATATCCGAGGGTGAAATCCGTAATCAAGTATTTAATACCTCCAGCTGTGATTAACGTATGGACTCATTTTTTTATATCTTATATATTAAAACAACAAATAACAAGTTTATCTTAAACATAATTAACGGCAATGATGAACAGAAAAATTATCAAAAATATAATAAAACATACAAATTTCGTTTCTGACCCGTCGTTGTTCATAAACATGGATAACCAGCAACTTTATCAATAAAAAATTTCATGCATTATTTATTTAATGTCACCTCATTATAATATTTAAACAATTATTATCACATTTATTTTAATCAGATATAAGGAAATACTAATTCTATGAATGGGTATGATTTATAAATAGACTGTAAATTTTATTTAAACGAAATAGCAAATACACGCTTTTTACACAGATTTGAAATAACACGGTTCACAAAAAAGTACAAATACTAACTTTTAAATCATTAATTTGTAATAACAGAATTATTGGCACATTACACATAACTTTAACCCCCAATCGTCGCGGCCAATGAATAAAAAGTAAACAAAATAGTGAAATACCTTTTTGCACAGTTTTCCCTACGAAATTAATATTATTTTTTAAAATAACGCTTTTTTTAATTTAGAGAACCAATCTCAATTTTTTCTATGAATTTTAACACTTCGGTTTTGGTGAAACGTATGTATTACAAGTGTACGAGTGTATTACAAAATAATTGTGACGATGCAATATATTAACAGAGTGCATATAGGTTACTCTAGACACGCCCTTGCAACTGGATCGATGACCTATTTAATGCATTTATGGACAAACTACGAGGGATATTCATATTTGAAATAATCTCACGAATATTTTTATTTACTTATATATAATATATTTTTAAAAAAAAGTTACGAATATAATGCAAGGATTGATATAAAAAGTCCAATTGTCACAATTTTTTTATTGTTTTGATTGTGAAGTTACTTAAAAATTCGAAAGAGAGTATAATCGAAAAATATTCGCAATGTCATTTATTCTTTGAATCAAGTAGAAAATAAAGAATAGTGGGGCATATATAGGTGTGCCCCAAACAGAGCTTTACGCATCAAACAAAAAGCGACCTTCTATATATGGTAATACGGAACTTTTCTCTTTACCTCCACTACCTAGCCAAACAAAAATACTCGTTCGCGTCAAAGCTAGCGACCGCGTGACCAGGGGGGTTACAAGAATGCCCTAACAAATACGAATACGGTTCTGTTCGCATATTTCAGCTAATTATTATTTTTTTTAATTAGGAGAAATGTGAGTGGGGCAATGCCCCGGTTGCCCCAATTGACTAACCGTCTCTGCCTACAAGCCGTAACACAGGTTGTATAGACAAACACAAATTACTGAGTTCTCTGCCCCAATAAGAAAGATATTTTTACGCTAAGCTATGTGCGCTAACATAGAAGGACAAAATTAATATTGATGTATAAATAAATATATCTAAAATAATATTACTGTATAACTACTTTCTGTTTCTGTGGAGACCCTTGGTCACCCCAAGTATATTGTATATACATATCATAACTAAGATTAAATTAAAAAATGTTGACCGTCATCGTAACTGTTATTTTTATCTACGTCTGTTTACAAAACAAGTTCTTGATATCATTTTGAAATCCGTATAAATAGCGAAAATTGTTTAACAACAGATCAATCGTTAGTCGAATATTACATACACATACACATATTGCTCTCGCAACATTTTTATATATAATTACAATTGCAGTGTCCACGATGGTGTCATGGATGGACATATTGTTATTAGTGTCGTTTCTGTTTATATTTATATATTTTGGAATTCGATACCACTTCGGGTATTGGAAGAGGAATGGCGTCTTCGCTCCAGAGTACTCGACTGTAATGGAAAAATTTCGAAAAGTTCTCGGTGGAAAAATGCAATTTGGAGTAATGGTGGCTGAAATATATAAAGAGCACAAACACAGGCCATATGTCGGATTGTATTTATTGTATTCAAAAGCTGTGATGGTGAACGATCTGGAATTGGTCAAGACTATTCTGGTGAAAGAATTTCAAACGTTTTCTAGCCACGGCCTCGGCTTTGATCCCAAAAGCGATCCTACGTCCAATCATCTCTTCAACATGGAGGGAGCCGAGTGGAAAAATCTCAGAGCCAAGTTGACACCGACGTTTACGTCCAGCAAAATGAAATACATGTATGAAATCATGCTAACGTGTTCGAAAAGCTTGGAAAATTATTTGGAAGAACAAGTGGTGCTTGGAAAGAACGTCGACTTCAAAGACACTCTGGCCAAATACGGCACAGACGTCATCGGATCCTGCGCATTCGGAATTGAAGCGAGCAGCTTCAAATATCCAGATGCAGAATTCAGACGTTTAGGCAAACGAATATTCGATCCAAATTTCATAAAATCCATGAAAGAATCGATGGCATTTTTTGTTCCGTCAATAGTGAAATATTTCAAAATGCGACTCATATATAAAGATGTCGAAGACTTTCTGATTAAAAGCATCAGCGAAACCATTAAATATCGCAAAGAGAACAATATAACAAGAAACGACTTTCTTCAGATAATGATAGACATGAAAGAAGAAGATGAAAATAATGGTGATCATCAATCTATATATATATATATATTTTATCGATTGATCGATTTAATCATATTTTAATTTTCAGGTGATGGAAAAGCTTTCAAGATTATTGAGATTGTTGCGCAAGTGTATATTTTTCGCAGCAGGATTTGAGACTTCTTCGTCTACTGCGAGCTATGCCCTCTACGAGCTAGCACAGAATCCTGAAGTACAAGAAAAATTGAGAGCAGACATCGACGCGGTTACTGCCAAACACAATGGAGAAATAACATACGAATCTCTTAGCGAAATGAATTATTTAACACAGACGATCGAAGGTAAATTATTTTAATCTTCAATACAATTACTTAAAAAATATTATATATTTTTTTATATATATAGAAACATTGAGGATGTATCCACCACTGCCATTCTTATTCAGGCGTGGAAATAAGGACTATCAAATACCAGATACAAATATCATCATCGAAAAGGGCACTCTAGTGATGATCCCAATTTTAGGTATACAAAGAGATGCTAGGATACACGAATCACCTTTAGAATTTTAATCCCGACAGATTTTCATCTGAAAATAAGAAGAATATGCATCAATTCGCCAGTATACCTTTCGGAGAAGGACCGCGAATCTGCATAGGTACATTAATATTTAATATATTAGTATGATTTTATATTAATGTGTTGATTCTTTTACAGGAAGTCGATTCGGAATGCTGCAAACTAGACTAGGAATTGTTTCAGTGTTATCCAAATACGAGGTCTCAGTATGCGAAGATACTCCGATCCCAATGAAATTTGAAGCCAAATCTATTGCCTTATCCCCGCATGGTAATCAATACTTGAAAGTTACCAGAAGACCTAATCATTGAATCTTTAATAATTATTTTACTTCTGAATTGTTAATTTTTTGTAATTTTTTCTCAATAAAAAATATGAAATTATATACATTTTTTACAGTAGTATAACGTTATCATAACTAAATAAATTTTATCTAATATTGATCTTTATGTACATATATAAAAAAAAATTGTAAAATATCTAGGCTATTGAAAGGATATCAAATTTATCGAGTTGTTAGATAAATTGACGATGGTTATTTAATAGGTGAATGCTAGAAATAGTAAATTGAACCAAAATAAAATTTCACGTATCCTTGGCGGTATTCGTATCCGGTTTTCACATAATTCAGCGATATATAATATTGAATTCCGAATAAAATATTCTTTTTATTGAAAATTAATGCAAATACGAACCGATTTGGCAATAGTTATGATTTTAAGATGGTAATTAACTTGATACGCAGTATTTGTTGGCACGATATTTTTATACGCAATATTGAAAGCGAATATTATCGCATAGCTGTACTGGCAGAAAGGAAAAAAAATGTGCGTCGTTTTCGACAATACGTTTTTATTTTTTATTTCAATTTGAATTTTGGCGCGTTTTAAACAACATATTTATATCGTAACGATTGAAGTTAATTTGGAATGTTTAATATGTGTAATTATATATTTCGATTCGCATTGTTCGTTACGGAGCGTTCCCGGGCACTTTAAACAATTTCCGCGGCGAGGTAGCGGGCGTGGGCAACCGGCGGGCGGCGAGCGCGCGTATCGATCGGCTGTTGCACGCCGCTGAGCTGTCACTGCATGGGGCGGCGGCCGCCATGCTGCACCTGGGGCTGCAGGAGCTCACGGTCAGCGAGATCAACGCCAAGTTCGCCGAGTACATGTCTTGCGGCGAGAACGCCGAGCGCGCAGCTGGCTACTTACTAGAGGCGCTCGTGGAGGAGCTAACGATGGGGCTGCTGTTCGAAGTGCACCACGGACTGAAGACGGGCCTAGCCGCCGTGCTGGAGGGCGAGGCCGAGCGCGAGGAGCCTCTGCTACTCGTGGCGGCACCGGACCTCGACGTCTTCGGCCTAGCCGCCACTAAAAAGACGCCAGACTCCAACTGCTCGTGCCCGAACTGCGACCGACCCGTCTCCGCCATGCGCTTCGCCCCTCATCTCGAAAAATGCATGGGTACGCATACATATCCTTCAAATTCCACCAATTGTCACATCATTCCAGAACATTCTATTGTTTTGTTTACATTCAACAGTGCTACTTCCAAATGACAATTGTTATCAATGATATCAACAAAATATCAAATGATGCCGAATAATCTCGGATATTAAACGATATTTATCAATTAAAAATAATATAATTTTTAGGTTTTAATTGAAATATGTTACAAATATTATGAAACAAAGGATAATAACCTAAAAATTGTTATTTGTCTATATTTTACTTAATATTTCTCCGTACGGAGAGTCAGTACAGGATTAGAATCGTCTTATAGCGTATAACTAACGAAATTCTGTTTTATTTTCATAGGTATGGGACGTAATAGTTCTCGTATTGCATCACGGCGTATCGCCAGTAATAGTAAAGAGCCGACATTGTACACGGCCGGCGTAATGAGCGACGATGACGACGACGCCGATTGGGTAGGAGATAGAAAAAAGAAAAAGATGCGAAGCAATGGCGTTAAAAAACAAGCTAAATTAAATAAGTCGGTATTATTTTTTCCTGCGTTTATTTTGAATATTTATATATTAATTGTGTGATGTATACGTGCAGTGGGACTTCAAAAGTGACGGCAACTAACGGCGGTAATTCCGAAGGCAACTCTCAAGATTCATCGGCGCTCAGCTACGATACGATGACGGCAAACGAAAAGAAAAATTTATTGCTTCAAATGTGTGGCGTGGTATCGGAACATACAAAAAAATTATGCACACGGTACTATATATATTTTATATTGAGTTTATATGCGATTATATATTCTAATGCGACGTTGTTTTAGATCGACACGTTGTCCTCAACACACGGAAGAACAAAGGAAAGCTCTGCGTAACAGCGTTTTAGAACCGGACGCCTCAACTAATCATTCCACAACCGAAACAGCGACCGTAACGCCTAACGACGTCGGTTCACCTCCAGATTCTAGTCCATCTTCCGGCTGCTCGTCGTCGAGTAGAAAAAGAGACAAACACCGCTCTAAGAATTCGAAAGGAAGACGCGAGAAAAACAATCATTCACCAGGCAGAGAGTAGACGTCGTGTTAGATATGTAGAATAATATCTGTAAAATTGCTAATCACTCTGTATTGTCTACGTGAGCTTTGATGATTTAGCGATTGTTTTTCGAGATGACAGTTTTGGGATGCCGAAATATTTTCAGATGTTCTATTTGTCCATTATAAAAATGTGAATGTGTCCGTAATAGCCGCTTATCTATTTTTTTACGTTAGTCGCTATGATCAAACTATATTTATTTGGCTTATTCGAGCAACATATTCGTTAATCGCATTCAAAATGTATATCTTAAGACGGTTTCTGTGATTGGATCGATTGCAATTATTCAATCAATGCATATTCACATCTGTCGCTGCCATTCTTGGCCATGATCTCATTAATTTATTTATTTTTTATCCGCTATTCAATCCGTAAACTCTTTCAAATCATAATTTTTGTACGAAGTTATCTGACAAATATTTACTTAATAATATATGTTGGCATCAAAACATCTGACAGGCCGTTGTGATGTGACTACATCCGTATGATGCTGCCGCATTGTGGATATTACTAAGCGAAATGTGATAATAGGTAATGAATAAAATTTTGGGTAGGCTGGAGATATCGCTGGAACGGTTGAACATTGTACGTTGGCTATATATTTTTTTTTTCAGTCTGCGTTTAGAATAAGTACGACACATTTGATGTATCAAATATAATAAGCCTTGTATGTAAGTAAAAAACATCGTAACACTCATTACGTTTCTTTTTTAAACTCACA